>JAPYZC010003798.1:0-11364 GCA_030522665.1 Ichneumoninae sp. A BG-2022a
GAATCCGAGCCATATCTCGACGACATCGTCTTCAAATCGACCATATCGGCGTCAACGGCAGACACGGATTTCACGTCGTCCACGTATTCATCCCCGTCGGATTCCTTAGTATCGATCGCCGATTTTTCCCCAACGTGTTCTCCCGAATCCGAGCCATATCTCGACGACATCGTCTTCAAATCGAGCATATCGGCCTCAACGGCAGACACGGATTTCACGTCGTCCACGTATTCATCCCCGTCGGATTCCTTAGTATCGATCGCCGATTTTTCGCCAACCTGTTCTCCCGAATCCGAGCGATGTCTCGACGACATCGTCTCCAAATCGGCCATATCGTTCGGTTTCTCGTTTTCCATTCCCGATCTCTCAACCTCGACATTATCGACGTCTTTCACCCCGCCATCTTCCGTTTTCAATTTTTCCTCCTCATCATCCGTATCGTAATTTTTCCATTCCGTCTTCTCGTCTCCCTCACCACCGACAGTCTCAACTTCCCCGTTCCCGCTTTCGATTTTTTCACCGTCAATCTCTAAAATTTTCTCAACCCCAACTTTCGCTGCCTCCTCGGTTCGATTTTCCCCGAACGTTTCTACATCCCCGATGACCGTCTTATCCCTCGCCGCGTCCTCACCCCCGACATCGCGCCTCACCCGTCGCGCCGCTCTCCTCTCCCTCGATTCCCTGAGCGGCCTCCTGAACCGCCCGCCGATCCTGCGACCGTTGCGTATCTTCGGCACGTCCCGATAGAACGGATCGAAGGATTCGTCGCCCTCCTTGTAGTCGTCGTAGCTCACCGGTATGGTCGGCAACGGGAGAGTGACGAGCTGCGTCGTGTTCAGGGACCTTCCGGATTCATCGCTGACACTGGCCTTCGCGGTGACGATGACCCGGGACTGGGACGGCAGAAGCGGCGAGGGATTCTGGACGATGCGCTGGATGTCCGGGGTCGGCAGGTTGATCGTTATCTGGTGAGGTTTGAGATGCGGAATGGTCGGCGGTGGTGGAAGATGAATGTGGGTGACGTGGCTCGACGACGACTTCGTCGAGGTCCTCGGCGTCGGATAGAACGAGCGTACGGCCTGGCCGTGGTCGCTGGAGGGCGTCGGCAAGAAGCTGGTCGTCACCCTCTGCTGCTGGCCGTTCTTGGCCTGATGGCTGGAGCGATCGTCGTCATCCTGGTGGGCGGGAATTGGCGATATCGCCAGCTTCGAGACCTTGCCCTGCGTGGTCGGCTGGATGGCCTCCAGAGGTCTCCGGTCGTCACGGTCGTCGTTGTCGTCCTGATCGTCGTCGCGGTACTCGTCGGTCTCGCGGGGATTGTTGTTGTGGACGGTGAACTGTTCGGTGGTGCTGGCGATTCCGTGATTGTGGAAGATCGGGTTTATCAAGGCGGGACTGTTGGCGTTGCTGTTGAGGAGGGTCTGGATGGTCGACGAGGTCGCGTGGAAGATCGGCGAGACGGTGGGCTGGTGGTCGTTGTGGATTTGGATCTGCGTCGCCGGGGTGGAGCTGTAGCGGACCTGGTGGATCTGCGGGGCGCCGGTTGTGGAGCTGACGCCTTGGTTGCTGAAGAGTTGGTAAGATGTTGCTTGGTTGTTGTCATTGTTGTTGTTGTTGTTGTTGTTGTTGTTGTTTTCGTTGTTGTTGTTGTTGTTGTTGTTGTTGGTGTTATCGTTGTTGTTGTTGTTGTTGTTTGCGGGGTTGTTGGTGTCCAAGTTGTTGGTCCGATGATCGCCGGTGTGATAGATGTACTGATGATGATAACCGCCGTTCTTGTCGTCGTAGAGGGACTTGGACTGGCTGGTCTGCACGGGGGGGAAACGCGGCTGGGGCTGGTAGTGCTGGGGATAGCCGTTCGGATGCTGGTAGGAACCGCTCGCCGAGGTCGTCGACGAAATGCTCGGTCTCGGACTCGTCGTCGTCGTTGAACTCGTCGTGCTCGGACGGGCCGATGTCGTTCGCTGCGACTCGTGGTCGTCGATCAACTCCGAGGACTCGTCGTCCTCGTCGGTTCCGCTCTCGTGCAAACTGCGGGTAACAAAGGAAGCGTGTAAATTATTGTCTTTTTTTTTGTTTTGTTGTAAATTTCGGTATTTATAAAAACGGGGTTTAAGGAGGAAGAGGCCTCTACGGGCTTCAGCTTCGTTAATGTTTCGGTCAAGGTTTATGCAAGTTTGTTGGATTTTTTTTTATATTTAATAAAACATTCAACATTTTGGCAGTTGATGCATGCGTTTCGGAAAGTAGAAGTTACGACCTTCGTGCTGCTTTCACTCATAAATGAATAATCTGTCCTTGACCGGATAACACTGTAAAAAAGTTTTTTATGCAAAAACTGGTATAAATTTCACGTACAATTGTGATGAAAAATTAATGTTTAATGCATTAAAAACATTGGAAATACTTTATTTTTAATAATTTCCTTCAATTTCACTGTAAAAGTACTTCAATTTTAGTAATTTACTTTAATTTCCATGAAAAAGTATATTATTTTTTCATCACAATTGTACATTAAATTTAATGTTCCCCAGTTTTTGCGTAAAAACTTCCAGTCCAATGCACTAAATTTACAATTCTTTTTTTACAGTGCGTCGTTCAAATTTTAGTTGAAACTGCTTTCCCATCGAAGGACCACAAACCATCGTTGCCAATAAAATTGCATTTTTAGAATTCAAATTTTATCACTTTTATGCTCTAGATATCAAATTTAAAAAAACACAGAAATTGCCTACACTGTAAAAATAAATTGTAAATTTAATGTACTGGAACTTGAAATTTGCTGACATAACTCATATTAATTAAACATTAATGAAATTTGCTTGTAAAATAAAAATACCAGATATTAAAATTACAAATCTTTTGATGCAAAATTTACAAAAATGTTAATGAAAAATACAAATTTTATTGTAAAATTACAACGCACATGGGTTTGAAATTTCAGAAACGGTTTATGTAAAAAAGCTTCCAATACTGTTCATTAATTTTCAAACAAAATTTTTTTACAGTGTAGTGCTCTACTTCTGTTCGAATCATCAAAACGGTCCCAAATTTTCAGAATCTTTAATATATTTAAGCGTTGATTTTGAAAAATCCGTTTACTCAAGCTTCAAGGACGGCCCGTTCAAGGATTGTATTTTCTCATCGTAATTCCAATGAATTTCCATTACAATGCCATTTCCAAAGTTTCATTATTACTACGCGGAACTTATCGCGCCGCGGGTGGGACGGAGGGGCGCTGGCTTCGGGATTGAGTGTCTCGACTCAGGGGGAATCCCCGCTTTCCACAGTTCGTGCGTCTCGTAGCTCGCCGTGCGAAAGCCAGACATCGGCGAGCTAACGGATATCATTCGATCGCCGACACTATCGCGTGTGTGCGGCCGTCGCTCACAACCGAGAATATTGAGTAAAGCCGGTCAAATGTGTGTAACGTAATAACACCTATAGATCACAGCTATAGGCAGTCATGAAACGAGAGACACGCGCCCCGCGCGTATACACTTTGTGTATACGCGCAATCTAACTCCGTAACGGAAAACTCATGGCAGGTATGCCGAATGAAAGGCATTCGCGGTGTCTCCGGTCCTTACGAAACTCTCTGTACTGTGTATTCGCGTACCATGCACCGCGTATCCTCGTCGACGCGGTTATACTGTACTGTAACGGTGTACAGTAGACTTCCGCGCAACGCCGGCCGCGAACTGAAAAAAAATATCATTGACTCGAGTAAAATTTCCTTGCGGGTTACCAGAGAAAAAAAAATGTTTCGATTCTACTTTCAATTCGTACAATTTCATACCGGATCGAAACGACAACATGTCATATTGACAGTTTTGCCGACGTTGTTTCAGTATCGCATAGAATTGTGAGAATTGAAACAAACATTTTTTTCTTCGGCAGCGTGCAAGCGATTTTTTTTTTAGTGCAGAAACCCGGAAGTGGAAGCGCTCGGACGTTGCCGAGCGTATTTCGATTCGATCGACGGAATCGATGGAAACTCGATTCGGACGAGAATAGACTATTGTTTTGGAGTACACCCAGAAAAATAATTCACTTGACGGCCACCGTTTATTTGGTTTATGGAAAACATTTATTTGATTTAACTAAATATCTATTTAAATTAAGTAAATAGTTACTTAAATGAAATAAATATTTATTTAAATGAAATAAATATTTTTCTTAAACCAAATAAACGGTGGCCGTCAAATAAATTATTTTTCTGGGTGTAACGTATACACTGAGAAAAAGAAATGGTTGGATGAAGCAAATGCGCGGAGACATGCGTTCAAAGATGTATTTTGTCGGTACTACAAAAATGTTTGACTTAATCGACAAATTTTGAATAAATTGAAGCAAATAGTCGTTTAACAAAACAATGCTTTATTTGTACCAAACAAATAACAGCTTTGAACGTACGTCACCGCGACTTTTGGTTAATCCAACCAATTTTTTTTCTCAATGTACGAAACCTATGATGGTGAGTTAAAATTTTTTCTGGTGTATTCTGGAAATAGAGAAAAAAGAAACTAACCAAAAGTTGACGTTGAAGCACCGCGTCTTGGCAAAAGAAGAAGAGGGGAACAGATTAAAGGAGAAGATGAAGGGGCAGATGAGGAAGAGATAAAGGAAGAAGAAGAGGAATGGGTGCACTGATAAAAAAATACGGTTGAATTAACTAAGATTCGGGCAGGGACGTTCAACTACGTATTTTGTTGGTAACGCAAAAAAATTGGTTAGTTCAACAATTTATTGGGTGATTTCACAAAAATATTTTTGAGTCATTAAAATATTTTGTTCGCCCAACTAAATATTTGAACATCCCTGCCCGAATGTTAGTTGATTCGACTGTACTTTTTTTATCAGTGTGACGAAGAAGCTGAGAAGGAAGAGCCAAGGAAGTTGCCGATATCGAAAACGAAGCGATGACTTCCGGAAGAAAAAGACGAAGACCAAGGAGAGGTGGTTGTCAATAGAAACTCGATTTATACGGGAGTAGGACATATCGCATGTTGCCTCGACATAGGCAGCGATTTACTGTAGGAACGGGCGTGGTGACTGTTCGGTCCTTACGAAACTCTCTGTACTATGTATTCGCGTAACAGGCACCACGTATCGTCGTCGACGCGGAATACTGTACGGAGGAGCGGGGCAAAATGGGACGTTCGGACAAAATGACATTTTCTAATATTTTTTTATGGGATAGTGGGACAAATCGAGATACAATATCCGGATCTATCGATGGGGCAAAATGGAGCATCCAAAAATTATTGGAAAATTGCGTTCTGCCCCGTCCTCCCGTGCAAAATGCAATTTTGTAATAATTTTTGGTTGGAATAGTGGGGCGAAATAGGATACAAGATCCCAATGCATCTATGGGGCAAAATGGAACATCCAAAAATGATTGGACATTTGCGTTTTGCCCCGCCGTCCCATTTTGCCCTGTCTTCCCGTACAAAACGCAATTTTCCAATCATTTTTGGAGGGGACAGTGGGCAGAACAGGGTGCAATATCGGGATGTGGCGATGGGGCAAAATAGGGCATCCAAAAATTGGAAAATTGCGTTTTGGCCCACTATCGCGTTTTGCTCCACTGTCCCATTTTGCCCCAATCTCTCCTACCGGAACGGTGTAAAGTAGACTTCCGCGCAATGCTAGCCGTAGGAACCAGGAAGTCGAAGTACTCGGGCGTTCGCGAGCATATTTCGAGATTCGATAGACGGAATCGACCGAAACTTGATTTCAAAGCGAACAGGACGTAACGCATATCGCCTCGACATAGGCAATGATCTACTGCAAGTACGCGCTGTGCGACTGTACGGGGTGAACGGCACCGGGGTAGCACCGATAAACATCGTACTATAATGACCCGATTTTATGTTTATTGCGGTGTTGGTATTTATTAAACGGGCGGGATACTCGGAAATATGCCTGTAAGCGCGAGACAAGTATTCCAAGCGGTTCTTACGACGATTACGTACTGGCTGTAAAATATTCTCCGCCAGCTTCGTATCTAATGTCAAGAATTTTCATGTATTTTTTTTTTCTTTTTTTTTCATTATCCACGGTGAGCCTTCGCAGTCATGTTCAGAAGCTTCAGTATAATTTGGAAAAGACTTTTCAATTTTTTTAAATTTACGTATCATTTCTGTTCATTGACCTCTTTATATAAACCGAAGCTAAAAAAAGTGAAGATATGAATAATGAATTAGAGAAAGATTCAGACGATGCCGCAAAATTGCTTTATAATGAATTGTTGTGCTTTTCGACTAATTTTAGAATTTTCCCTCATCCTATGTAAAATGGAGCTAAAAAGGGAAGGTATTAATAAATTCTGTTTTATACTGACTTTTTGGTCGTTTCGAGTATTTTTAGAATTTTCGCTAACGCTATGTAAAATTGAGCTAAAAAAGTGAAGATAGGAATAGATTCTGCTTTATAATGAATTTTTCTGCGTTTCGGCAATTTTTTAGAATTTTCCCTCATCCGAGCGCTCCACGATGGCGTGAGAGGCTTGTGAAGCGCAGTTAAATTATTGATAGTGTATCGTAGAATAAGAAAAAAAAGGTACCTCAGTGTCACAGCGTGGTTGCCATAGAGCTCGAGATTGAGATTGTAGAATCTTTCGCTCTTGCTGCAGTCGACCTCGTCCACCCTCTCGCAGACTCTCGTCTCCTGGTCGAACACCGTTCCGTTGAGGCACAGGAATTTAATGTCCATTATCTCGTCTGAAACCAGGTCTCACGGTAAAGGAGAGATATTCATTATTCGGGGGATTCTCCGAGGGGGTGTCAGCAATACATTTTTTTTCCATTCGTTTCAAATTTGTTCTTTCTCCATTCGATCGGACGACGCTATAAGAAACATTGCACGAAAACGATAGAATAGGGTAAGTCACGGTGATATGGTTGCGCGGGTGATATGGTCACCCTTAATATTTTTTAGCGTAACAAACGAATGACGCTAGCGTTTGCACCGTTTTTAGTACAAGGTAAACGGCCCAGTTTTCGTCATCTTAAATTATTGCATGAAACATTTTATAAAAAAAAGTACGTCTTGCACGTTGAAGAGCGGATTTTTCTTTTCATTAAGGAGGGAGTCTCGCTGCGCGCTGACTTCGCACAAGTTCGACAATAATAAGAGAAAATTGCACGTACTTCTTGATGGGGTAAAAATCTGAAAAAAATAATGTATACTAAAGGTACTGAGAAGATTAATTTTGCATAATAATAATTGCAAAATGTTATTTACAAATTCATCAAAAAATTCATTGGTTAACAAATTACCCGGCAAAAAAACTTTTTTTTTATGAAAATGATTCGTTTATTTTTCTGAATCCGTATGAATTTTTTCAGATTTTTAAGTAATCGTTGGTTTTTGTTCTATAAAAAATATAAAAAGTTAACGATTACTTAAAAGTCTGAACAAATTCATACGTATTCAGAAAAATAAACGAATCATTTTCATAAAAAAAAAGTTTAGTTGCCGGTTAATTTGTTAAGCAATTAATTTTTGGATGAATTTGTTAATAACATTTTGCAATTATTATTATGCAAAATTAATCTTCTCAGTACCTTTCGTATACATGATTTTCGAAAGATTTTTACCCCATCAAGAAATACTTACAATTTTCTTTTATTGACTCCCTCCTTAATTCGAGAGAAAAATCCACTCCTCAACATGCCGTCAATTTCTTTTGTATTAAACAAAAACTGTATTTCTTATTAGCATAAATTGCATTCGATGGCGGTAACTGGGACCGTGGTGGAAATTGGGCCGGAAAATTGAGAAGGGGTTTTGGTTGGTCCAACAAAAATCTTTTTTCCAATCAACAAATTTTTAATAAATTGAAGCAAATAATCGTTTGACCAATTTTTTTTTTCAGAGTAAAAGTTCCGAGTGAACTACTTCAGTTCGATGTTTCCAGAGTTAGTTACGAGCAAAATTTAGAGGTTTTTTTAAACCATCAAACCTCCACTTTTCATCGTTTCAAAAACCAAGTCCATACCAACCGGACTTACCCTACATTGTAGCGACCCTAGACGAAACTTTTTTAATTCAGTATTTTCTTTTTCTTAATATTCTATCGTTCGGAATAAAAATTTTTCAAAAACGAAAAAAAAAAAAAAAAAAAAAATCTGCTCCGTCTCGCCTGTAACCGCGCGCCGAACCGGACTTTATATGCTCGGCGACCATAGAACCGCGGTCGTTAAATCAAAGTTGATGAAAAAAGAGAAGTAAAAAAAAAACAAGGCAGGAGACATATGGACAGCTCGTGGGGTGGCACGAGCCGGTCCTTTTAATTTATGTAAGATATTATGCAAGTCGCGGTTACACTATATGCCAACGTGATAGGCGTCCGGGTACTGGCAAAGATCACTCGATTCAACATATTCCCCGTCTCCTTTCCTCGTCCTCGACAGTCTCGCGAGCAAATCTCGTTTTCGCCCTGAACCGTAGCCAATCGCGTGGAACACGATTTAAATAATATACCACAATTTATCGATCGTCGACCGTCGATCGTAACTGGCAGCGCGAAAAAGCATCCGGCCAATGATCTTCGCTCGCCACATCTTCGTTATATTTATGTCCGCACGTTCGCGCAAATCGCGATCGAGGATTATCGAAACGCCGAGCGATGGCGAGATTCTCGCAGATTCGGTCGGAGCAGCGGAATAGAAGTTTCGACGAGAAGGGGATTCATTCGCGAAGGCTGAATTAGCACGATCGGCGCCGGCGTTGAATTCTAATCAACCGGAGTTTATCTAGGAGCTCAGAATGCCACGGTCGTTACTTCGGCGAATGGTTGCTCACACAAATGTATGCGGTTATTCCGTGCAGCATCGTACAACGGCACGGGCACTCGTTGCAGAATAGATCAATTAAGGACACCGATCGACTGTCGATCACGACAGGTGTCCGTTAATGCCAATTGACCCCGTATTGTGCGCTCACTGCTCGCACGTTATCGACACGGAATTGAAATGCGCGGAGATAGACGTACAAATTACTGCAACCTCGACTCTTATTTTTAAGTTTGTTATTCTGTAACGTTTTAATTATGCAATTTTTATCATTTTATAATTGTATAAATCTGTACTTTTATAATTCTGTAATTCCCTAATTGTAAAAAAATAAACTATATTCTAACAAAATTTATTTATTCAAAAATTTGTCGATTCAAACATTTTTATACAATTATAAAATTATCATTTTATAGTTGTATAAATCTGTAATTTTGTAATTTTGTAATTTTGTAATTCTGCAATTTGGTGATTAAGGTAATTGTAAAAAAAAATTATATCCCGGTATCGGAAATTTATCGCCAAATGGGAAAGCACGATTTTGATCCGAAAACTCGCGTGCATATTTCCGCATACATGCTTTGGCTATCGGAGCACACTGCCATTACCGGCACCGTATTGAATTTCATAGCGATGAATTACCTTTTTGTCCTATCGTGCAGACGTGGAACATTTGGCAACCGGCCTCAACGTCCGCGTAGTAACCACCGATCACCTTTCCTTGACACGAGAAATTCGTCTCCGGCAGGTTATCGAAGTCCAGATACTGTGAATTTTTCGAGAATCGTTTTACATAAGAATTTATTAATAACGAAAAAAAAAAAAAATTCGTGACCGGTATTCACGGTTAAAAATTGCGCAAACTTTGCCTACGTAATAATCGTAGATTATTGCATTAAAACACTCACACCAGGCTCCCCGGCGCTGCATAACCTGAAGCCATGCTGGAATTGGACGATCGACACGATAACTGAAATAAAAAAAAAGTATCGAGTTAAAAATAATAAGCAAAAAAAAGCAAACAAAAATAGAAGAAAAACAGAAGGAAAACTCGTAGTGAATGTGTAAAATCGAGGGAAGGTGAATTCGAGCATATCGAAACTACTTTCTTCGGCGCGATCGAGCGGCTATTTATTTGAAAAAGTAAAAACGCGTACCGATAGTCGCGACTCTCGCCGACGACAAAAATTGTGCGTCTACGAGGCCAAACCGGGTAGTCGAAGCCGCGATTCGTTGCCGCTACTAAATACCGTCACTCCGGTAATTCGAGTCTTGCGCAATGTGCAATAATCGATAGAATACCGAGAGCATAAGCGCGCACACACGTTTCGCCGAGTATTTAGCCCTCGAGCACTCGATCGGCGTGAATAGACGAAATATTAATGCTCGAGCGTGCTTTCTCATTTTTGCTACAAGACCGATAAGACATGTCGGAGAATCGCAGGCCACGTACTCCGATTAGTGAGACACAAGCTCGCTGGAGTTATCAATTAAAGACGTAAACGGGATCGTTCGGCCATTCGTCAGGAATTCCATAATTACAGAAAATCTCGAGACACTTGATCCTTTCGTTTAGAGTCTGAAACTGAGAAAAATAAATGGTCGGATCAACCAAGGCGCGGTGACATGCGTTCAAAGGTGTTATTTCATTGGTACGACAAAAATGTTTGAATCGACAAATTTTGAATCGCTTGAAGCAAATAACCGTTTGACAAAACAATAATTTATGTGTAGGAAAGAGCGGGACAAAACGGGGTTTTTGGGCAAAACTAAATTTTCCAATCATTTTTGGATCGGACAAAGTGGCAAAACCGGACAGAAAAGGCTGATGCATCGATGGGGCGAATTCGGGCATCCAAAAATTATTGGAAAATGACGTTTTGCCCAAACACCCCGTGTTGCCTCGCTCTACCCATTTTGCCCCGCTCTACCCTACTCCGAACAACAGCATTGAACGTATGCCACCGCGACTTTTGGTTAATCTAAAAATAAAAATTCTCCTTTTGGTTGATTCGATCGAATGGGGTTGGGGATCGAAATTAAGGGTAAATCTTCCATTACTTTTGAAAATAAGACGAACGTTTAAAAATAAATGTCTTAAAGAGGAAAAACTTTGAAGGGGAAGAAGATAACAGATCGCCGGTAACTTTCTCCGTAAACGTATTACAGTCTGCTATAACATAACTGCTAGTGGAGGGTAGAGTACTATAGTGTAACTGCTAGTGCAGTGTATAGTATTATAGTGTAACTGCTAATGAAATGTAAAGTATTATAGTGTAGCTGCTTGTGTAGTCTAGAGTATCATAGCATAACTGCTGGTGTAGGGTAGAGTACTATAGTGTAACTGCTAATGCAATGTAGAGCATTATAGAATAATAGTTAGTGCAGTGTATAGTATTATAGTGTAACAGCTAGTGCAGTGTATAGTATTGTAGTGTAATTGCTGGTGCAATGTAGAGTATTATATTGTAAATGCTAGTGTAGCATAGAGTATCATAGCATAACTGCTAGTGTAGGGTAGAGTACTATAGTGTAACTGTTAATGCAGTGTAGAGCATTATAGTGT
>JAPYZC010003799.1:0-11361 GCA_030522665.1 Ichneumoninae sp. A BG-2022a
TGGACCAAGCCAGGTAGGGTAAAAGTGGTGGACATGTTCCGACTCATGAATCGTTAATTTACCTGCTGATCGGGTTGAGCCATATTCGCCACTTTTACCCATACGAAACAATTGGACCAAGCCAAACACGAAAAGGGCGCTATACGGATAGCCGGAGGTTCAGCCCGGCGGAACCCGAAGGGCTGGCGGGACGATAAGGTGAGAGGAACCGCGCTTCATCCTGTATTACCACCCTCGCTCCAACGATGTTCCAAAGCTCGTGCAGTCTCGTTCACGTGGAACTTGTCTGGGTGAGGGAGTCGACTACGTCGCGGCGATAGACCCGTACATCGATATCAGCGGGACAGGGAGCGACGGCTGAGTTGCCCTGGCAGGTGCTCGTATCTCGAACGAGCCACGAGCTTCGGGATATACAGTAATACGACCCGATGAGTCGTTGCCTGCCTGCCGCTACAACTTCGACCACCACCACCCCCCCCCCCCCTGATAGCTGCATTACAGCGCGGTACAGTTTGTACCGCTGTGTGTGGAAGGAGCTATGCTGAATATCGACTAGTTTTCGCATAGCGGAACCGAGCCACAAGGACAAGCGAGAATTCTATGATGGGAGGCGCGTGCTCGAGGCAGGAACACGGAAAGGGAACCGCGGGCAGGCGATGGCAGCCGGCACGGTGTGCCATTTTTCGTTCCTCGTTAAGCCTTCAAGTAGGGGAGACCGGGGACAAAAGTAACACGGGTCAATTGTAACAAGCGACTGCGCAACGCTACGCATGATCGGACGCATTGGATACGAAGTGAGCAACATTATGAACATCTTCGTTGAGGGCTGTGACCGATATTAAACAATTCTCTTCGCTTTGTTTCGGCTTCGTAACGGTCTATTGTCATTCTTCTCCTTCAGGGTGTTAATGAAGAGGCTTTGTGTTACGTTTCGATCCTGGTCGGGGTCCTCTTCAGAATTTTTTTTTTCTTATTTTGATGTTGAGAGTTTGTGTATTTCCATGGTGTTGTTTTGTTGGTCTACGTTGTTGACACATTGATAGTTAGACGGTACACATTATAAACATCATTATAAACATCACCTCATAAGATGATGTTTATAGTGTTGCTCACATTGCGCAACCGCTTGTCACATTGCGCAGCCGCTTGTTACAATTGACCCGTGGTACTTTTGTCCCCGGTTTCCTCTAGGGTAAAAGTGGTGAATATGGCCCACCTCGATTAACACGTAAATCAATGATATATGGGCAGGGCCATATTCCCAACTTTTACTTAAGGGACGCCTCGACGAGGAGCTGGAATTCGCCAAGACGCAACCTTCGATGGATTTGAATCACAATAATGCGCTTAAAAAAATCCCTGAAAATTGAGCAACATTATAAACATCATCTCATAAGGTGATGTTTATAATGTTGCTCATTATAACATTATAAACATCACCTCATAAGGTGATGTTTATAATGTTGCTCACATTGCGCAGCCGCTCGTTACAATTAACCCGTGTTACTTTTGTCCCCGGTCTCCCCTAGGGTAAAAGTGGTGAATATGGCCCACCTCGATTAATACGTAAATCAATTATATATAACGACCGGGCCATATTCCCCATTTTTACCCTAAGGGTGCCTCGACGAGGAGCTGGAATTCGCCAAGACGCAACCTTCGATGGATTCGAATAACAATAATACGCTTATAAACATCTGTGAAAATTGAGAGACTTGGAGTGGTATTTTTTTATAAGGGGGAAGAACATTTGTTACGAAGATTCGTTTCATTTATTTTGCTCAAAAGAAGGCATGGTCGTTTACGATCGGCAAAAAGTCCACGGGAATTGGTGGGTCAAGATTACTGGCGCTTCGGTGAGCTCTTTTATCTTTACTCCGGAAGTTGTTTTTATACAGTTTCGGGATGCTTTGAGATGCACGAGTATTTAAAATTGGCGAGAGCAAATGTGCTGTGAGACCTGGAAGCGCTCTGAGTGGAAACGGGAAATATGTTGGTGTTCAGTTTATTCAGATAAGATTTAAGACCAAATGAAAACGTCGAGGGTACACTGTGCATTTTTTTTTCTTACTTAATGAACGGTTTTGGAAGCTTTTTGCATAAACTGTTTCTGCAATTTCAAAGACATGTGCGGTACAATTAAACAGTAAAATTTATATTTTTAATAACATTTTTTGTAAATCTCAGGCAATGGATTTGTAATATTAATATCTGGTATTTTTTATTTTAAAAAAGTGTATTAATGATCAATTAATATAAGTAATGTAAGAAAATTTCAAGTTTCAATACATTAAATCTACAATTTATTTTCCCCATGTACGAAATCGCTTTTTTTAAATTGATGAACGGTTTTGAAAGTTTTTTGCCTAAACCGTTTCGGAAATTTCAAAGAAGTGGCCGCTGCAATTTTACAGTAAATTGTTAATTTTTATTGAACATCTTTGTAAATTTAAAGCGAAACATTTTGTAATATTAATACCTGGTATTTTTATTTTAAAAACGAAAAGTCCATTGACGTTCAATTAATGTAAGTAACATGAGAAAATTTCAAGTTCCAAAACATTAAGTCCACAATTTATTTTTACCGTGTACGTAATCGCATGTAGGATCTCCGGTGGACCGGAGGAGTAAGACGGGTGAATTAAGACCCATTCTTTTTTTTTTATCGATTTCCAGAGAAAGAACTAAAATGCGGCGAGGAGCGCTGCGGATAGTCCGGAGGGGTTGCGGGCTCTCCTTAGTTTACGATCCTGCGGAGAAAATCTGCTGGCCGGCAAGCCGAATAGTCTTCGAAAAAAATCGATGCCCCGTCGAGCTTTTAGTATCTCGCACACAGCTCACTACATTTACTCAGATGAGAAACGGCCACGACGGGGAAGGAAACCGAGGAATTTAATCCCGAACCGCAGGGTCGCCGGCGTTCTCGCGAGAGCTATAAGCAAGGGTCGGCCGGTTCCCTCTGCATTAGCTAAAGGACAATAGAGCTTTACCGAAAAAAAGCAGAAAAAATAAGCAAAAAAAAAGGTAGAAAAAAAAATAAGCAGAAAAAAAAAATAAGCAGAAAAATAATAAGTAGAGAAAAAACTCGTGAGATCTTCCACCCGTTTGGTACACGATTCCTCCATTTACTCAACGATATTGCGTCACACGTCGAGCTCACTTCTCGAGCTACCCTCTGAGCGCCTCTGGACACAGCTGAATCTGACGCATCCAATAAACTTTGTCTGCCTTGCACGCGTGCCCGACAGTCGACGCCTGTTCGGGGCGACGAATAAGTATCTTGTACTTTCCCGTCGCGTAAGAAGTACGTAAGAAGAAGAAGCATTTTAAGTTTTATAAAATAGGTAAAAAAGTGACGGTCAGTTTATGATCCGTAGCCTAGAATACAAAAAAAAACCATTTTCCCAATTCTGTTCTGTCTGTTCCGTTCGAAATAGTTACACTGTAAAAAATTATTCGAAAGTTACTGAACGGTATTGGAAGCTTTTTTTACATAAACTGTGTTTGTTAAATTTCAAACACATGTGAAATTTTACAGTAAAATTTCTATATTTAATTTTAATGTTTGTAAATTTCAGCCGAAAGATTTGTAATTTTAGTATCTGGTATTCTTATTTTGCAGAAAAAGTACATTAATGTTTAATTAATGTAAGTAATGTTAGCAAATTTCAAGTTCCAGTACGTTAAATTTGCAATTTATTTGTACAGTGTATTTGTATGGCAAGGGCGTAGAAAGGGAGTTCTTGACGAGTGTGAAAATGCCGCACGAGCCGAAGGCAAGTGCGGCATTCACACGAGTCAGAACTCCCGTTTCTACGCTCATTCCGTTCACATAATTTTTCCTAACAAATTCACGAAAATCACGCATTCCGTTCCCGTGAAGTGTGCGTAAAAAGACACTTTTCCGCTCTAGTGCGGCAAAAAGACCATATTGCGTTTGTACGCATGCAGTATTTTTCCCGCACGCTATGCGAATAAGTGCATTTCTGCGCACACTTCACAGGAACGGAAAGCGTTATTTTACGTGCATGCGTTAGGAAAACACTATAATGTTTCGAAGAGGCTTCGGGATCGCAGCGAATTTTTGTAGTAGAATAAAAACAAAGCATCAGTTGCAACAAAATGGGTATCCGGTGAAAAATTACCGTTTTTAAAAATTCTTTATGGATTGCAGCTTGACCAAAATTACGTTACGGCGGGCGTGGCGGAGCACACGTTAACGCGTTGTCACACGGATTTAATGTACAACCTGGATTGTAAAAATAAATTGTAAATTTAAGGTACTGGAACTTGAAATTTGCTTACATTACTTACATTTATTGAACATTAATGTACTTCTTTTATTAAAATTAATATAACGGATATTAAAGCTACAATGCGTTGAAGGACCTCGGTCAGTGGCCCATTGGCCTGAGGGAGAAAAAAATAAAAATAAAAATCACACACGTATACATGCAATACCACAAAACCATGTATTTCTGAGCTCTAATACAGCCCATTTGCTACTACTAAAGTGCCAAATATTTTGCCTGAAGCTTAAAAAAATGTTAATAAAAATAAGAATTTTACTGCGAAATTGCAAGGCACATGTGTTTGAAACTTCAGAAACAGTTCATGTAAAAAAAAGAACATCCAATACCATTAATTAATTTTCAATAAAAATTTGTTTACAGTCTACACGGTAAAAAAAAATTATTTGAAAATTAATTGTATTGGAAGCTTTTGTACGTAAACCGTTTCTGAAATTTGAAACACATGTGCGTTGCAATTTTACAGTAAAATTTGTATTTTTCATGAAAATTTTTATAAATTTCAAACAACACATTTGTAATTTTAATATCAGGTATTTTTATTTTGCAAGCAAAGTACACTAATGTTTAATTCGTATGAGTAATGTTTGCAAATTTCAAGTGCCAGTACATTAAATATACAATTTGTTTACAGTGTAGAATTATGATCGGTAGTGTAAAATACGCAAAAACAATTTTCCCAATTTCTATCCGAGGTCACACTAATCTTTCTAAGAGGCTTCGACATCGCAGCGAATTTTCGTATTGTCCCTCGTATCGGATAAAAACAAAGCGTCCGTCGCAAAAAAAAAACCGGTGAAAAATTGACCTTCCTTTTTTAAATTCCTTATCGATAACAGCTCGACCAAAGTCGCGTTTCGCCGGGAATGCGGAGCACCCGTTAACGCCTTGTCACATGGATTTATTGTACAGTCCCTCCTCTATCTCACTCGGTTGACCCAGAATACATTAACCCCAGCGTATTGATCTCCCGTGTACACGCCGTGCGTAAAGCTAACTCCGATACACGGTCCGCACATGTGACAGCGAAAAAAAGCCTCACCTACACCCAAAACTAATTTGAATTTCAAAGTTACAAAAAAAAAAAAAAAAATCGTTTCATCCCGTGCGCAGCTTGGACGAGCTTCTCGCACGCCAGACGCCTACACCCTATGCCCTCTGCCAAAAAGCTTTATGGAAACGACGCGAATGTGACTCGGGCACGTGACGACGGCCGCGCCGGAGGAGAACGCGCCGAGAAGTACCGAGTACGAAAAAAATCGTTCGTGGTACGGGAAGTTTGCGACACGCGAAGAGAATCCAATATCGTCGGTTATCCTCTCGCCCGATCTTTTTGGACTACGGCGAGAACCGCGGGGGGGTCGCGCTCACGGTATTAGGGTAGAGCGGGGCAAAATGGGGCAACGAGGTAAAATGGGTTTTTGGGCAAAACGGGGTTTTTGGGCAAAACTCGGTTTTTGGGCAAAACGGGATTTTTGGGCAAAACCGTGTTTTTGGGCAAAACGGGATTTTTGGGCAAAACCGTGTTTTTGGGCAAAACGGGATTTTTGGGCAAAACGGGATTTTTGGGCAAAACCGGGTTTTTGGGCAAAACGGGATTTTTGGGCAAAACGGGGTTTTTGGGCAAAACGGGGTTTTTTGGCAAAACGGGGTTTTTTGGCAAAACGTCATTTTCCAATAATGTTTGGATGCCCGAATTCGCCCTATCGGATACATCAGGCTTTTCTGCCCAGTTTTGCCATAATCCAAAAATTATTGGAAAATTTCATTTTGGTCAAAAACCCCGTTTTGCCCCGTTGCCCCATTTTGCCCCGCTCTCCCCTATATCCGTCGATCCAGAGGGGGGGGAGGAGAGAGAAGGGAGAGGGAGGGGGCTACATGTTTGCGTGATTGGAGTCAACGACGGTGAATAGTTCACGAAATATGGATAGGGTAGAAAGTGAAAAAAAAAGAAAAGAAAAAATAAATTGAGGGATCTGCTAGGCTGGGGGAAACAAGTAGGAGTGTATATAACCGACCCGGCATCCGGGCTACCTGATGCTACCGGTTTGATACTCGTCAGGCCACGCTGTATGTTCATCCTGCGAGGGGGCGAACACAGTCAATACTGCGGAGGGCGAGAGGGGCGTGGAGACCCGGAGATCGGATTGGAACGGGGAGTTTGGCAGGGGGCCACCGATCGGGTCAACTGCTCGAGCTATCGCGCGATACAACAAATATTTTCTCCCGTGGAGAGTCCCCGAGATGCGGCAGTCAGATTGTGTGCCGGAGCCTCCCGAGGTTCGTAAACGCGGCGGCGTCTCGACGCCAAGTGCTTAAGAAAAATTATTTCAGAACTCGCGCATTGCGAGACTCGCGAACGAATATTCAGGATTGAATTTCACAGGCGTTTCATTTAAGGTGTTTAAGGAGCAAGCGAATAGTCATTCTGAGCCATGAATGATTCGAGCTCAGACGTTTTTGAGGAATATGTGCAATTAAAAGAAACAAATTTATATATTTTTTTTTCTAGGATTATAACTATTTTTTTATGTGTAGGGGAGAGCGGGGCAAAATGGGGCAGCGGGGCAAAAGGGGGTTTTTTTGGGCAAAACTAAATTTTCCAATCATTTTTGCATCGGAGAAGGTGGCAAAACTGGGCGGAAAAGACTGATGTATCCGATAGGGCGAATTTGGGCATCCAAAAATTATTGGAAAATGACGTTTTGCCCAAAACCTATAGGAGTTTAAAATCTTAAATTGTATTCTGATTTTTATTATATCGAGAACTTGTGTTCGTTGGTTCGCGATAATTTTGTTGATATAATGTAATAATGTAAGGAGCAAGCCGTGAAATAAATTACATTGAATTAAATAACGATCAACGTCGGGGACAGGGCGGTGAAAGTCTTTGCCACTCGAGATTCGAGATTGGGTCTCTTTTTCGTGTGGAAGATGAAGAAAGCTTTTTCGAGTGGAAGATGAAAAAAGCTGAAAAAGCATAGCTTTTTGAGCTTTTTTTAAAGAAAGCTTTTTTTACGTATCTCACGATACAACAAATATTTCCTCCCGGCAAGAGCGAATCCCCGAGATGCGACAGTCAGATTGTGTGGCAGATCTTCCGGAGGTTCGTAAACCGCACGGCCATCAAGAGACGCGGCAGCGTCTCGACGACAAAAGCTTAATTTTTTTTTTTTTATAATTCGTGCATTGAGACTCGCGAACGAATATTCAGGCTTGAATTTCACAGGTAGTTCATTTAAGGTGTTTAGGGAGCAGGCAGATGCAGTAATTCTGTGCTATGAATAATTCGAACACAGACATTTCGAGGGAATATGTGTACCTAAAATATATATATATATTAATTAGAGTTGTAACTATTTTTTTTTATTTATAGGAATTTAAAATCTGTTTAAAATCAACAAATATTTTCTCTCGGCACGAGCGATTCCCCGAGATGCGACAGTCAGATCGTGTGGCAGATCTTCCGGAGGTTCGTAAATCGCACGGCCATCAAGAGACGCGTTAGCGTCTCGACGACAGGTGCTTAAAAAAACGATTCTTATAAGGATCAACGTTGAGGAGACGGCGCTGGAAGTCTCTCAGCCACTCGAGATTCAAGATCGGGTCTCTTTTTCATGGAACAAGAAGAACGCTTTTTTTAACCCCACCAATGTAAATGTAAATTTTTATAGTACGTTCCGGGACGGTAATTCCGAGATTCCTCGCGCAAGTAGAATTGTCCGCGAGCGGTCAGACGACCTCGATCCGCCGTGCCCTGGGGAGGCGGATTCCCGAGGAAAGTTGAGAGACTCGCTTTTTCCGGCTCACTTTACGTGACAAAGTTGGAAAATGAGATTAAGTAGCGAAACCAGCCGGATTACTCAGTCTTTGAGCGTTACAAGGTAGAACGGGTAAATGTCCGTGAGGCGGCTGGAATTGTTGAAGAACGCGCTTTTTCGAGTTCGGTGCTCTCGAAACCGTCGCCGCTGATCAAAGCACTCGGACCAAGTAAATAAACGAGTACGCGCACACGTATGTACAGTAGACACATGTATATCGTGGATGGAGGAGGGCGGGGCAAAACGGACCGGTCTCATCGATTTCGCGCGGAACACAAGGAACGAGTCTAATCTCGAAGGGACTCGGGTCCGTTTTGCCCCGCTCGCTGCCCACACACTCCTATGTGTATTCAGGCGAGGCTGGGAAAACATTTGGCCCGAACAAACGGCTCCCCACGGACCGCCCGTTGCGATTTACCCGCATCGGAAACATATACAGCGCCGCACGCACCGCGTCGAGCGGGCCGTAAGTAGAAAGGATCCCGAATAGTCGGACAAAGAAAACAGGAAGAGGCTCGTAACGTCGATGGACGAGCTTTTTTCCCCGGGGAAACATAAGAACTTAATTTAAAGCCTGTGTTTCTCGCCGTTCGCCTTTTTTTTCATTGACCAAAAAAAATAGTGGCAATTCATTTACACACTGCTAACGAGAACCGTTTTGAAGCGACGATACACCGAAAAAAAGGTTTGGTGATATCAAGCTAAGCTGCAGTTGCGGGTGGCGAAAGAAATATTTGGTTGGTTGAAAGAAATATTTAGTTGATTGAACGAATATTTAGTTGAGTGAACGAATATTTCGTTGATTGAACAAATATTTAATCGATTGAACGAATATTTAGTTGATTGAACGAATATTTAGTTGATTGAACGAATATTTATTTGAGTGATCGAATATTTAGTTAAGTGAACGAATATTTAGTTGAGTGAACGAATATTTATTTGAGTGATCGAATATTTAGTTAAGTGAACGAATATTTAGTTGAGTGAACGAATATTTAGTTGAGTGAACGAATATTTAGTTGAGTGAACGAATATTTAGTTGATTGAACGAATATTTAGTTGATTGAACGAATATTCAGTTGATCGAACGAATATTTAGTTGATCGAACGAATATTTAGTTGATTGAACGAATATTCAGTTGATCGAACGAATATTTAGTTGATCGAACGAATATTTAGTTGATCGAACGAATATTTAGTTGATTGAACGAATATTTAGTTGAGTGAACGAATATTTAGTTGATTGAACGAATATTTAGTTGATTGAACGAATATTTAGTTGATTGAACGAATATGTAGTTGAGTGAACGAATATTTAGTTGATCGAACGAATATTTCGTTGATTGAACGAATATTTAGTTGATTGAACGAATATTAAGTTTTTTAACCGAACATTTGGTTGCTTCAACAAATAGTTTTTTGGATTTAACAAAAATTGTCTTAAATCTACCAAATATTTCTTTCGCCACTCGCAACCGCAGCTTTGACATTACCAAACCTTTTTTCCGGTGTAGAAAATGTGCCGATGGCCGCATATGCGCAATGGAGCAGTCCGCAGCAGTGCGGCGGTGACAAAAACGTGACGAGCTTTTTCAGCGATATTTTTCACCGAAATTCGCTATTTTTCCTCTTGAAATTCATCCAACAAATTTCGTCACTCGATTTTGCCGCCTCCGCACCGTTTATTTGCATCCGAAGAATAAATGACTCAAAAAAAAAAAAAAAAAAACAATCTTCGCACAAGCGAAGAGAATTTTTTTTTCCTTAACTCTAAAATCACGTTTTTTCGGGTAAGTTTGTCGGAAGTTACCTTCGAGCGTTGTGAATTCTGGGGGGTCCGGGTCCCCGAGGGCCGGCGTTGCGATGTAGAGGCATGAGCTCAGAACGACGAAGAGCACCCTAACGGCACGATAACGTGCCGACGTACCGCACATCTCTTCACCCCAGACGACACCACGGTGGCCCACGGCGTCCTTTTCATATTACATATCTCTGCCGAACCACTGAGCGTGTGATCGATCACGCTGCTGATGCCGCCTCTCGCATCCGTCGCACCTATTCCTTTATTCTCTCCGCTGACCTTCTTAGTCCCCTCCTGCGTTATTCTTTTTCACCCTATCGTTGCACGAACCTCAGTTCTACTTCTCCTCCTCTCCGCCCAATCTTCGCTCCGCGATTCTCTTATCTGCCTCGGCGCTTACTCCGAACTCATCACCCTCGTACGTTTAACCGCCTCGCCTCCTCGCACCGGATGTACAATCACGATCGCACCATTCGTATCTCTTACTTCCGGTTCTATTTTTTTTTTTTTTTTTTTTTTTGCTACGCAATAATCTACGCAAAAATTGACATGCGTTAGTTCGATGCGACAAAACACAGGGTGGATTAACCGGGACTAGTGTGACACGATGAACCGGCCACTGCGGAGTCCAGGACGCGGTCGACAAGCGCACCGGACGAGTGTCGAGACTATCGTCGGGGGTAGACGTCGCGACCCCAAGGCGCCGGCGCAACCCCCCGAGCCTCGCAACTCTCACCCCCTTCAAGAAATCCATCCGAACTCTCCGTCCCGCTCTCTCCCCTTCTCTCCCTCTCCGCCTCTCCGTTTCACCCCTTCCGTCGGCGTTGCGTTGCGGTGAGGCACACGTTCGCCGTTCTGTTCCGTTCCTCTGACTCATACCACGTCGCCCTGCCGATCCTATCAATCAAGCGCGAGGAAAAACCCCATCCCCGGCGACGACGACGATGGACACCGCCGTATGCTCACTTTCATTTAATTTTTTTTACCCTTTTTTTTATTGACTCTGCAGACCACTGTCGAAGACGTTGAAGGAACTCGATCGCATTTCTAGGCGATCGATTAATCGCTTCATTGGCGATAGGCGCCTTATCGATTCTCTCCGTTCGCTCGACGTTGGGTAGTCAATTATTACGGTAGGGTAAGCTGCTCAGCTTTGGTTGTCTTTAGGGCAGTGAACGCGGTTTTGCATTACACTGTAAAAAATGTTATGAAATTTACAACACGTTTAATATACAAAGTTTCATTAAATATACAATCTCGGTATATGAAATTAGAATTAATATGCATTGTATTTGAATTTTAATAATGTAGTCTTAAATGCAATACCTGCATATTACAATTACCGGTGATGACATTGAAAATTAAGACATCCGGATATGAAAATTATTTTATTATTATAAATATTATACAAATAATATTGTTTTTAATA
>JAPYZC010003800.1:0-12244 GCA_030522665.1 Ichneumoninae sp. A BG-2022a
GACCGAAATTAAGACTCAGTAGCGATGTGCGAGAACGTTACCGATAATTTTTCAACAAAAGACCGGCGATTTGACCTGTCGTAAAGTATGAAAAATTGGCCGCGGGGAGGGAATGAGCTTCATTTTCCTTCCTAATATTTGACAATTTCATGGTCGGTCGTTTGCTAACTACGCCCAAGCAAAAGATCGGTAAACAACCAGACTGGAATACCGGTGAACTCGGTCTTCCTGCTAACCACGACCAAGCAAAAGACCGGGCAATGACCTGATTGGAATCTCGGTAAGCTCGCTCGTGTTACCAAATGCGAACGAGTAATAATCCGGGAAACTACCTGTTTTGAAATCGGTCGTTTACCGAACAGATGGCCGGGAATAAAACCCAAGCAAGCTTCCACGAAATGGATGTTGCTGCAGTATGGGAAAGCTGGCTGCTTCCAATGCTCGATTAAAATTGATACAAGTCAAACGATAATTCGTAAGGAAAAAACATAAAAGACTCGATAGTCAATCGCGTCACAACGTGGTTGATTCTCGTATTTTTTGGTACATTCCGATGCGATTGACTATCGGTCTTTCTTGGTTTCACAAAAAAATTATCCTTTGACTCATATCAATTTTAATCGAGCATTGAAAACAGTCGGTTTTCCGTCACTCCAGCAACATCCATTTCGTGGATGCTTCCTTAGATTTGATTCCCGGTCATGTGTTCGGTAAAAGACCGATTTCAAAACAGGTAATTTCCGGGTTTAACGCTCGGTCGTATTTGGTAGCATGACCGAGCTTACCGAGATTCCAGTCATCAGGTCGTTTCCCGATCTTTTGCTCGGTCGTGGTTATCAAACGGCCGAGCACGAAATTGTCAAGTTTTAGGAAGGGAAATGAAGCCATCCCCTCCCCACCGCCAATTTTATAAAAATACTTCACGATAAGTCGAATCGCCGGTCTTTTGTTAAAAAAATATCGGTAACGTTCTCGCACATGGCGACTGAGTCTTATTCTAGGTCGTCTGTTCGATCTCCCAACATGCTGACGAGTGAGCAACGAAGGGTCGTGCGAGTTCCAAGATACGAGATAGTTACGTCCTTACTATTAGTTCTATGTCTTTGTTCATATTTTGCTGTGTTTATTTTTATCATATTTTCTTGTTAAATATAATGTACGTGGTTATGCGCCATCTTTAATAAATTGCGTCGCTTCGTATCGACCGCCATTTTCCCACGTGCGTGATCGATTACTCCCATCTCGACGTAACCTCACTCAAGTCGCGCTAAACCTATAAAAATATTACATTTTTTATTTCGAGAATCATTTCATTTCTATTCTCTATTTCTAATTTATGGCCGCCCCAATGAACACCTGGCTTATCCTATTTCGTTTCCATGCAGGACTATTGCTGCGTGCGCCGTTAAGTACACCCCAATCTCTTTTGCTCCACCAGCATCTCGAGACACAAGATGCACTACTGCACAGCTCCTATGCCCAGCTCTTTAAACATTTTCCCTACTACTCTCTCGCATATACTTTCTAGTCTTCTTTTTCTATGCACTCTGGCTTTCTGATATACTCCCGGAGGCTCAATATCTTCACGCGTCTACTCCTTTATTAAAACCACGGCAGTACGGCGGGTCTCCGTACCCGAGTAAAGGGCAGGCGCCTTTTCTCAAAACAGAGACCATTTCATGATTATGGTTTTCACCGGGCGAATTCACTATTCGTACGTCTGAACGTAACACCAGTAACATGGTTTCCTAAAAGACCCTATTCCTAAAAACCCCTGAGTAATTAAACAAGCCATTTACTACGACTCATGATCTAGTGCGTCATTCGGCAAGAATTCTTTCCTCACCTTCAATTTAACATATACTCTTTATCGAACCTAATTAAATTCGACGAATCAATCAATCAATCTCGCTCTGTCGCTCTCGCACTCGCTCGGCCGCGTTCTCATGGCATTTTTTACTTTGTTATGCCCGATTCCGCTACTAGGTCACGCATATTTATTGCTAAATCGTATAATAAATTAAACTTCTTGGGTTAATAGATAGATTGGCTAAATAAATACAATATTTCTATGAGGTCAATGTTCCGTTACTTCATCAAGTAATGTCACCTAGAACCTCACTACACAGCGTATGTTGCTTGCAGCCCTTTACTTCTAGGTAACATACACGGCTGTTCATGATTGCCCGGTTTTTCTGATTTTGTTATCTTCCTGGATCTTTTGTCCAATGTCTTAACAGGGTCGAAGATACCCAGCGAGATATACAGCAAAACATCCGGCAAGACATCCGGCAAGACATCCGGCAAGATATCCGGCAAGACATCCGGTAAGACATCCGGCAAGACATCCGGCAAGACATCCAGCAAGACGCAAGAAGGAAATCCAGACAGTCATGAACAGCAGTGTGCGATTAACAGGGTCTTTACACAGAATAAAGGAAACTTCAGAAATTAATATTGCACTACCGGCCATAAAGTTGGTTGCTACGTGTTAGAATTAATAAATGTTGATGGATATCGAACAATTTCACAAATAACATAACCATTGTGAGTCATACTTTAGAAAAAATCGTATAATATGTTATCCAACCATAACTACGCACAACGCTCATGAGGCTATAGAAAGAATACCCAATCATTGAACTTTCTTTGTAGCTTGAGAATATAATGAATGAAGCATTCCCTTGCGATATATAATGTATATACAATATACTGGCTCTCATTCCTACTACACCTTTATTTTATATAAATCATATGAAAATGACCAGACCGCGTGGCGAACATTCTTTCACTTATAAATAAGAAACCACACCGGTTAACAATATTATTGCTTCCGAACTTTACAGACGAACGCTTTGTTTTTCAATGGGAACAAATGTCCCGTGTGTGGGAGCATAAATGATCTACTTTTGTTTGGTGTCTCTTGCACGATCATTACCCTATCGTGTCAAAACATTGTATGCAAGAGATGTTACTGCAGATCGCTCGGAATTAATGTCTGGTTTTTTGTTGGTTTTTCGGTTTTGCCGGATGTCTTGCTGGATATTTTCGATCCCGTTAAAACACCGATCAAGGCATCCCGAAAAACCAGACATCATCAATGGTGAGACACAAACACACATTCTCCCAAATCGAAAAATGGATATCTTGACGTTTTAGACTATTTTAAGTACTCGAACACTAAAGTTTGCATTTTTTTTACGAAAACAGTCTTTTCTATAGGAAGATAAAAAACAAAGCTTCCTCTACGAAGAAGCGAACTAATATATAAAAATATAAACATTTCTAATTGTCACAATATTTTACCATATAACAGTAAAGGTAGAACTAGTAGTGCTTTAAGCAGCTTACAAGTAATGCAGCAATGAGCACAGACGGATTTCAACGCCCTCGAGATTCATATGTACTATTTTGGGCAATCTCGTCGTTTGCTTGACGCCCGGAAAGATAATCTATTTTTATACCTATATATTGCGAATACGCCCTAGTCTCGTTAAGTAATCGTTGTTGAAAAAAATCCTCATAATTCCAGTCTCATATGGAACATTACATTGGCACGGCTAATTTAATAAATGTATATTACACAACTGAGCTGTTTCATCAACTGGCACTACTGGTTGGCAATACAGTAATGAAGCTCTCGAATTCGCTGTCGCTCGCATGCACACTCGATCTGTCGAGTGGCACACTTTCTTTTCTTGAACCGAACGGCTTTAAAAAAAGATTTTTCACACGTACATCAAGTCCAGAATCGATACTCTTTGAAAAATTTGATGCTTCCGAAAGACGTCGGAAATTCCCATAAAAAACACTATCAGTACCCACGCTTTCCGCCCCACTTTCGCTTGCCCCGTCGCAAATCGATTCAGTCTCGTCAGTTTCCGAAACGCTGCCAAATTCATATCTCAATAAGTGTTTATGCGATCCATTGCTATCGGTGCTGCTGAGATACCCGCTATCCTCGACTTTTCCCGTAGCTACTATATTGCTTGTGTGTTTACTAGATGTCGCAATCGGCAAACATTTTTTAACATCTGCGAATGGAATGTCTATCGAATTGTCGCGTTTCGTAATCTGCCTAGAAGACGAATGAGTGGCGTTATAATTTTGATGCGTCGTATCTGCGAGTTGTTCTGATTGCGCGCACATCAATTTACAATAAGCAGTAGAACTTAGCGAGCTGTGACTTTGACTTAAATTTTTCGTTGCTTGATAGCGCCGTGATTTTTTTTCGAAATCGTTTTTCCATGGTGAATCAGAATTTGTCCGCCAGAAAGGGTTTAATTGCAAAGGGATAAGCTTTGTGAAATCACTGCTTGAGTTTTGTTGACGTGAAGATTCTCGGCCTTCAGAGTGTAAAGGCGTTGGTACATCATCGATCCCAACACGTCCCTGACTGTCCGAATTCCCTACGCAGTGCTGCCGACCGTTTCTCAGGACAGGAGAGCCGTCGCTGGCCGTAGGGTTACCCGCTTCAGCGTGACTCCTGTCCCATTCGTTTTTTGAATGAGGCGAGTCTTTACTTTCGCCATTGTAATCGGCATACTCGACTCTGCGTGGTGGTTTAGGCTGCTGATATATTTCCTCCTCAAGTGGCAAAGGAACAACGTCTGGTTGGTTCTCGGGCTTACGCTGCCTCTTGGCCTGTTGTGTGTTGGGAGTTAAGTACCTGTAGACAAAAAAGCATGGTTCGGTAGTCACCTTCAATTTAATTTGCAAAATCTACATTACTTCCCGGTCATTTTTCACAACTCATAAAATGTTCTCAGTGCGGAAGATCATTGATAATTTTTGCTTTTTCACCTATGAAAAAAATATGGATATTGTGCATATATCATTTCCAGTTCCTTTTCTTATATATTTATAAATGTCACCGCTACAGTGCTTGATACCTCATAAAAAATATAACGTTTATACATATGTCTATAGAAGAAGTGGGATTGCCACAGTCCGTTGTTTAGTTAAATTCATTTTATCCGGATTTTGGGTCGGGAGTGAAAGCCGTCCGTTGGCTCTAAAAGACAAAAGAAGGTGGGTATGTGCGGGTCGCGGACAATCGTGAGTCGACTCTACACGTCGACATGCGCGAATGTCTCATCATTTGTTTTAACGTCAAAAATTGGCAAATCGAAGTGTCTCGGAGTCCTCTGATAAATGACAAAAAAAACCATGTCCATTACGTTATTATATAAGTACCGTTATTTTCATTTTAAAATATTACAGATTCGACCGAGATTTTGGGCCGCCTCGTGGTCGCGATAGCTGGTCAGACAGATAAGGAATGCCGGGGGCAGAGGACACGTCACAAATGGATGTCTCATCACAGGAAAAAATGCGACCACCGTCGACGAAATCGGAAGGTTGGAAAATGCGTAGATAGTGCAATCATCAATGCAGAAAACGAAGGTCAAGCAGATAATATTAGAGGTCAAAGTCCACATAATTTCAAGTGGAGCGTGCCTATTTTATCGTAAACCGCAGAGGAAAGGTCAAACCTAAAGAAGCGGGAAGTGCAGAAGTACAACCCTACCATAGATTCCTTTTTCACGAAGAGTTATAAGTGACGAATGACTAAGAAGCGAAGCGGGAGACGCTGAAACTTAGGAAGTGAACCGACGAGGCGAAAAGCGACAACTACTAGTCATGGTCTAACGGGTATGGCACCAAAGCGATAATCGAAATTGGCTTCTGAAACCTGAGCGGTATGAACAGTTTGTTTTCACTCGGTAACGACACAAAAAAAAAATCAAAAAAATTACATCATTTGTCTGGCCAGAATCTGGAGAAAAGCTGACATCAGTGAGCTGCCGAGCTTTATGAATGATTTAAAATATTACTGTAGCTCGGCAATTGCGGAGAAAAGCAGAAGTTAACCAAGTCGCAGCCTCGTGATAATAATGAGAAAATCTATAATGCATGTAAGAGTTCCTGACGCATGCTCCAGCACGTCGAAAAAATGAAATTAACAATGAGGACAAAAAATTGTATAACGACGAGTGCAGGGACCGGAGGGGAGAAGCAAATGGCGCACACAAAAAGTACATGAAGTGTAAAAGATTGAAATTTCTCTTCAAGGAGGACACTCAAGCGAAGGAGGAATGCAAACGTATCATGAAAATAGCAAAGAAACAAATTGATACCGAATTTCTAAATAAAATAGCAAATATTAAAAACAGTACGCAGTTCCGGAAGGCGATAAACAGTTTGAGACGCGCTATGAATAACGGATGTGCCATCCAAATGGAAGGTTGGTTAGCTTTTTTTGAAGTGTTTTTCCGGCGACAGAGTCCCTATGCGTTATCCCGTCTCTCTAATGCATTCTTACATGGATATCCCATTCAATCCATTACATGGATATCCTATGCAATCCATTACATGGATGTCCCATTCAATCCATTACATGGATATCCCATTCAATCCGTTACATGGACATCTCGTTCACTTCCACCGGTACTCGCTTCCAGATCAGAATCACCACCGGTTACTCCTGGTCTCTCAGGAATGGTACTGAGGTTATGTTTGCCACATCACAGGTTACCTTGACCGATTCGGAGAGAAGGAGCTAATTACATTTTCTTCATCACCGTCCAGAAAGAATGATCTGTCCGTGGCGTGCACGTCCTTATGTACCTGTACGAAGGCTATGCACGAGGCACTCTCGTTCTCCCTACTTCTGCCGTGCCCTACCAACTTGCCCCCCACGGCGGTGCCCAGCGGCGCGCGCCGCGAGCGCCCTAACCAAGGAGACGAAGGGCACGTCTCAATTGGCGCTTTTTTAAATGTATCTAATCGACAGTCATCCAATTTGCACTGAACTAGTCTAATTATCCGTACGGCACGACTTCATCGTGAAACCACGCGTACGTCCCTTGATTTTCAAGAATTATTACTTCGCCGAAATGTCCGGTAATGAATCCTTTACTTTTACATATATTGCGGCATGCACTATAACTGTAGCATGTAAAAAATGCAGATGCTAATCTGTGGCGATGGTAATACAGCATCCTTAACATGTGCCAAACTTAAGCTAATGTACCAAAGAAAACATAAATAATGATAAGATCTGATCTTAACGCCAATAAGTTTTGCCAAAATTGGATTTAAAATACGTCGTTTGTTATAATATTAAGAATTCTAATTATAAATCATCGCATTTCCGTCGATTGTGTTGATTTAATATATACGACATTATCAATTAGTTACTACTCATGAATGCAGCGGAGAGAGCAAACATTTTTTTTATATAATCATTGATTTATGTAAAATTGAGATGACAGGTACTGCCCACTGACCGACATTCTCCCATTTTCTCCTATATTTAATTTTGAATCGCATTTCGATATTTTTTATTGGAATTTTCTTAGTTAACGTATGAAGAATATTCTGTACAAATTTCATGTTGCTTAACGCGACGACCTAACGTACATCTCATAATATTGAAACGGTCAACATTTACCACAAAATTTCTTTTCAAAAATCACCAACAGAAATGTACGTAATTCGTCTGGCCGTTTTATCAGTGCTCGAAAATAAAAGCGCGTTGGACCCTTAATTTATTTTTATTGTACTCCAACAAATTTGCAGAGCACCTGAAAGTATCAATAAATAAATGGGAAAAAGGTCGATGTTGAAATATTTAATAGGATCTATGCATTTTTTTAACCTTGAAAAAATCCTCGTTAAGACAAGACTGCCTCAATCAATAACTCATTTCGGCGTGTTAGGATTACTGTTGCACAATATACTGACATTTTGATAATCCAGCATTCATGACTGTAATTCAACCAACATTCATGGCACAAAAATATAAACGGGATCGTATGTTTATGGGGCGGATCTCGTATGTCATATTACGTCCCTGACAAATATAATAATCTATTTTTTGAACTATTAGAGTGTTTACGGAACTGCGCTTGAACTGCTTCAGAAGTATTACCGTAATATCAAGTACTTACTTGTTTTTTTTCCAAGACATCGTATTATCCACATCCCTATTCAAAGACCTTGTACTGCTCATGAGATTCGAATCTTTTAAATTCGACCTGAGCCTGGCCTCATAAATTTCCCTGAGACTTCCGTATCCACGGTGCAGCGACGAACCTCTATTTTTAAGATCTTCGTCATCTTTAAAACTGCATTTGCTTCGCAAGAAAATTTGGGATGACCTTTCCAAGGAATCGACGTAGCTCTCACTGGAAAGTTCTCGATCGTAAATAACGTCACCGTTGATTTTGAGTCTCATGGGTTTCCGGTCTAACGTGTCCGGTTCGTATTCAGATTCATCCTGTTTAACGTAATTTTTTGGCGAGTCCTGAACCTTGATGGTCAAGTGTCCGGGATTTTCGGCCTCGTATCTTATTTCTGGACCTGAATCGTCGCTTCCAGCTGGACTAGAGTAGCCGTCATTGACGTAGACCTCGCTCACCAGGGAGTATGCTTCCGGTCGTTGAGATAAAATTTCTGGCATGTTGTAATAATTTTTTCTCAGAACATCTTCATTTACTTTAGAATCAGATTGAACATTTCTCATGTCTATTTCACTGTTCGTCGATTCAAGTATTTCACGATTTACCGATTTGTCTCGATATTTCGACTTCGTTATAGCCAATTTAGGACTCTTTTGTCGGGCTGCATTTAGTGATATGTTTTTCCGGTTTATTTTACGATTGGTTCTCTCCAAACTGTCAATTTCGTACGCCATTCCGGTGGAAATGCTTGAGTGCTGTTCCCGAGCTTTTACGTCTACCATTTCTCTGATTACAGCGTCCATTATGCGCTTCGGAGGAATCATCTCTGCTGGTAACTCGTTTATCATGTCTGGCAAATCTGTTGATGGTACACTTGATGCTCTACATTTTCTCGTTCTCGTTAGCCGGCCACTCGGAAATGATTTTAAGGCTGGGGTTTCTATCTGATTGTTTTCTTTTTCAGCTGTTCCGTTTGTTACAAGCTTTCCATGCAACTCAGGACTTGGAATTTTCGATTGATTTCCGAGAATTGCATTTTCTTCCATCTGTTTTATAAAGGAATCCTCGATGGCTTGTCGAACTTTGGCGTTTATCGGATCCTCGGAAGCTAGCATTTCAATGGAAGGTCCAGACTTATTTGCGCGATAATAGCGGTCCCAGCTTGATTCTTCGAACATTGACTTTGTGGATCGTCTGCATGCGCTGTTTCTGAAATAGAATTATGGGTTGTAATCCACAAGAGTACAAATTAACTTAATAATAATTCATGTGGGAATAGTGTTTGCCTGTTTTTTAGTGGGGCATTTCAATGGAAGTGCAAATACGTAATAAAATTGTTTACTACAAATCTTAAACGTGCTATGAAACTCGTGCACTTACGAGTTTATACTTAGAAACGTTAACAATACATATTAATAATTCATTGCACTTTGAATATTGGTATGGAATGATGTATCATACCTATCATCCTCCTCAAGAATTTCACTTCTGGCAATATTTTGGAAGGGTCTCAACATCGATAGATTGTCCTTCCAAGATTGCAATGATTTGCTGGTAAGAATGGCGTTTTCTGATTGTACAAAATCGTTCTTCGGCATTTCTTCCGGATATTCCAGAGTCCCCGTGAAAGTTGTTGTAGTATCTTGAATGTTAAAATTGCTATCCTCAGCATCCCTCCATCGACGCGCGGGCGGTTTGACGTCTTCCAGCCAAGCGCGCACTCGACTATCGTCTGTCATAGCTCGACCGCCATCTGCAAGCATTGGCAGATTCTTCGACGGCGACCCCGTGCAACCCGGACATCCAGTACATCGTTGAGACTTCCTCGAAGGCTCTGCCGAGCCTTGCACAGAATCTACTCGTTGTTTATTCATCGCCGAACTGCAACGGTCCGATGTATTCTCTTCTTCTGGTATACCTGAAATTTTAACACGAGTTTGTTTTCAATTGTGCAGCTTTCAAGCCTACTTGTACATACATAATACTTAATTATTAGTACATACATAATTATTATACGCTATTATTCGTTGTTACGAATCGATGTTGATAACTCAGACCGATAGCATAGAAATGTTCAGTGATACAGGTTTGCGAAAAGAGTATGAGCTATATGGAGGATGAGACTGGATGGCAAGTTTATTGATTTACAGAACGCCCAACAACGACACCGATCTTCGGCGATAACGACGAATCGAGCATAGCCTGCAAGTGTGGTACTATATGAGTATAAATGCGAGAGTCTTAGAGAGTGTGAGTGCTGAGAATACAGTGATACAAACTGACAAAACATTCCAAAGGGTACTTTCAACCGATACTAAAATGTGTCCAATTATGGGGTACATCCGAGAGGATTAAAAAAGTGGATGAGTTGACAGAGAATGCCTCATATATAATACTTAATACATACTTAATTTTAAGAAAATACATCACTTAAATTATGAAACTTCTCTTTACATACACTGTAAAAATAAATTGTAAATTTAATGTGCTAGGACTGCTTACATTACTTACATTAATTCAACGTTAATGTATTTTTTTTTTTTTTAATAAAAAATACCAGATATTAAAATTACAAATCTTTTTCCTGAAATCTAAAAAAAATTGTAATTAAAAATAAAAATTTTACCGAAAATTTGCAATACACATGTGAATGAAATCTCAAAAATAGGTTGTGTCAAGAAGTTTCCAATACCGTTCATTAATTTTTAAAAATAAGAATTTACAGCGTATGTTTTTCAAGGATGTTTCTGGTGACCGATGAGAGCCGGCTGTATGCAGATGGAGTCTGTTATACCCGAAAGAAACTCTGTTAAATCTAGTAACATGTATATCGTTTGCTTACCCGTTAGAGTAGGAACGAACCGCTTAGCATCCATTTTGTGCTTGGCAATGGAGATAACTTCACGAATTTTGAAAAGAAACTCGATAGCCGCCGGAGGTGGCGCCTGAAAGTATATAAGTGTACGTGATAAAAAGGTTTGTACACTAGGACCCGATTTTTCGAACCCCGATTTTTCTAATTGCCCCCACTACACGCCACATATCGATCATACCCTCGCGTTCCGCCCAACCTGAAACCAACCAAAAAACCATCCGGTCGACTGGTGCACCAAACCAACTAATATTCCAACTTTCTGAAGGTTGATTTAGGGTTGGTTTTTGTGAACCAACTATAAACCAAATATTCTTTAGACGCGATGAAAGGTTGGTTAACGGTTGGATATTAGAAAACAACCCTAATTCCGACTTTAAGCCAAGAATGGTAACGCTTGATTTTTTTAGTCGATTTTTCAAACCTAACCACAAGACAACCGCTGAATAGTTGGTTGCCAAAAATGGTTGGTTTATAGTCGGCTTTGAACAATCAATCACAAATCAACCATCGATATTGTAGCTTAAGAGTTGGAATTGGGGTTGGTTTATAATCTCCAACCATGAACCAACCTTTCATCGCGTTCAAAGAATGGTTGGTTTACAGTTGGTTTACAAAAACTAACTCCAAATCTACCTTTGAAAAGTTGGAACACTGGTTGGTTTGGTGCACCAATTGACCAGTTGGTTTGAGGTCGGAAGTGGGAAAAACTACCGAATCCCAACCATAAGTTACGGTTGGGAGGTGTGTGGCTGCGCAGAAGGGGAAACGCTGAGTCGGGCCTGACAGTGCCGGCGTTAAACGTGTGGTCTCTCACGGACGATTCTACGTAACCTTAAAAAGTTAACGGGCAAACGATACGGCACTGTTCGCGACGGCGGTCGATGCGCAGAAACCGCATGGGCGGGGCAAGCGCAAGCCTCAAGGTGGGGAGCAGAGATGCTGGTCCGGTCGCTATTACAAAAATCGGGGTCCTAGTGCATTTTATTGTGTGTGCGTTCAAGAACCCACCAAAAGCAGCTGCCTCTCGAAGTATGCTGGATTAAAGTACAGCTTGCGTCTCTGAGTACCCGGGAGTACTGGAGTATCCTGTTGGTGAGTATTATCCATGGTCTCGACAATGCGGACATCTTCCTCGGGAATCCGCTCGCCAACAATCGATCCGCTGATGATCGATGTGCTGAAAGGTCCTTCTGGACATTCCATGTACATGCAGTATGGGTGGATGATCGCTGACGTGACCTGCTGTAAACCGGAAAAATACTATTATTCATTTCGTACCATCACTTACTCAATCACGGATAGTATGGTTAAGGAGGGAGTCTCGCTGCGCGCTGACTTCGCATAAGTTCGACAACAATAAGAGAAAATTGCAAGTACTTCTTGATGGTGTAAAAATCTGAAA
>JAPYZC010003801.1:0-13319 GCA_030522665.1 Ichneumoninae sp. A BG-2022a
TTATCCAGTCGTGGGTCCGGACCCGCTTCCTCCGTGGTGTCTCGCCGGCGTAGATGCCGAGGGTGTTGGTGATCCGAAGGGTCGTCGGTGAAAAGACATCCGCATAGTTTTATGAGTTTGGGCCTCTTCTTTACAGAGCCAAAAACAAGGCTGCATTCTCACAGCCGTCCTTTTCTTCGGGTGAAGTGTCCACATCTGGCATCCATCCTTGGGGGAAAGTTCTGCGTTCCCGACGGTTTTTCCAAAGTACCGTCTTCTATAAAAAGTTCGCGTGTGACCATTCCTGCCTAATAATAACTATTCGATTTCCGCTCGCATTATTTATGTTTGAATCGGACAAAGCGCGCGCTACGTATAATGCGACTATCGAGTACCATCGAGGTTACTAACTGGGTACGTTACACTCGTAACGAACATACCTATGGAATCGACCATCCGATCCCCTAGCAGACCCGATCACTGCAAGAATCACCACGTCTTCACGGTTGTCTTCACCACGGTAGTTTTGTACAAAAAGTGTACGCAGTATTTTGTCGGCACCACTACGCATTCCACCGCGCCACAATATTCATTTTAAATGATGTTATTACACATGTAGCGTAACGCTGTGCTTTAGGGTTTGTTTTAGGAACCATTTAATACGCGTATCATGAAGCGGTGGTTTGCGTAGTGGTTTCATCAAAATGCTTCGTAAACTTTTTACACAAAACCACCATGGCGATTTCGAAGGTGTTTCGGTCGGTGACCTTGTCTGCTGGGGTCGTTACTAGACCCAGGTCGTTTTTCGGTGTTCGACCGACGAAGCGACACGAAATCAACTATTTCGAGGGTGCCATAGCTTGGTCGTTTTGCAGGGTTTGTCCGACAAAACGACCGTGAAATGGAAAACCCCGAATGCTTTGGCACTTGGTCCTATTTCGGTCATCGACCAACGAAATGTCTGTGGTGTCGGAAAACGACTGCTTCTTTGTCGTTTTGTCAGTTGCGGAATAAAACACGACTAAACTGCAGAGCATTCGGGTTCGGTGATTGTGTGGTCATTTTGTCGGTCGAGAACAACAAAACGACCAAGCTACGGCGTGGTCAAAATGGTCGGGGTCGCTTCGTCGGTCAAACACCGAAAAACGGCTGAACTCTAGCAACAACCGGATAGTCTATATCACAGACGTTGCATCGGACGTGAACTGAAATACGACCAAGTGGCACTGCATCTAGGGTTGTCGATTTTGTGGTCGTTTTTCGATACCACGGTCATTTTGTCGATCGAGGACCGCAATACCAGCAAGCCCCAGGCATTCACGATTTTCCATTTCACGGTCGTTTTGTCAGTCAAAAGGCGCAGAGTGACCAAGCTACGGCCTCCTTCAAATGGTTGGTTTCATGGTCGTTTCGTCCGTAATAAAGAATGTATAAGAGTTAAAATTAGTTTTTCGCTGATTATTTATTTAAGTTGCGCCAGGACAAAAGATGTTGCGTTGTGGAAATGCGAGGGATGTGGTAATATCTTCACTACTTGGTAAGAATTCACTCTTCGAGCTATATTTATATGAACACACAAGTACAGTAGAACCTCTCATAGCGTACGTAATAGGGAGACAATGTACACTATCTGAAGTACCAATCGCGAGCCAGAACCGGCTGTAGTCGATCGAGTGCTATCCCCACCATTCCCCTTCCTTGACACTCGTGCAGTGCCGTGACTGCAGACCCCGTGTTCGCTCGTGCCGGTATGAGATTTTGTAAACAAAACCCTGTACGCTATGAGAGGTTCCACTGTAAAACTTTTTATTAATTATTTTCAACGTTCGTTTTTCGGTTTGCTAGATCACACTTTATAATAACTATGAATTCATGGAACGTTGCGCCGTTCGTTTCGTATTAAGGTCATGTGGCACAGACTCAGTCGGTAACATATCGCCTTCCCTATTTTTTCCAAAACGATTGATCCGACGGGCAAAATCAAATTAGGTTTTCATACTTATATCTATTGCCTACAAAAACCTAATTTGATTTTGGTCGAAGAATCAACCATCACGGAGAAAATAGGGAAAGCATCGGAGCGTTGTTACGTGTGTGTCACATCCCCTTAAACTAAGATCTAGATTATTTGCGCGACGCATTTTTCTATTTGGCGGCAACCACCGACCAGAGGCACCGACCCCTCGGTCTCGTAAACGCGTGCGCTCCTATTCTCTCCCGTGAGACCACTAATCGTTATCGACCGAGATCTTCTTCTCTTTTCTTTGTGGTTGGCTCCGGTATCTCCACCTAGTGGTAGATTTTAACCATACGGCCACGTTCGAAACTGTGTGTGGCATGGGGTCTTGTGGGGAAACAGGGTAAATTCAAATCGGCACAGGGTAAGGATGTGAGCGTGCAGGAGTTTAAAGATTATATAGATATGTTGGATTTGTTTTAAAAGTTCATAATAGCTAAATGATACGGCGAGAGGGGGAAGCAATCAGGGACTCGATATTTATGAGGAGGGTATTTTTTGCTACAATGTAGAGATTGTAGCAAAGAATTACGGTGCTCAGAAAAACGAAGGCATGCCCAGAAAATGTGATTCAGGTCCTCGAATTCAAAACCACACGCCCAAGCCGGTGATTCGATCATATTTTTACGGTATAGACTTGCAGCAAAATTATAATGATTCGCACGCATTCTGCAAATAGTGGCGACTGATTTTCTATCGATAAGTTGCATAGTAGTTTTCTGAAACCAAGGGGTAGATAGGAGATGGGTTGAAAAAGAGTTGGAAGTATAAAGAACCTTTATAACGTGTTTCACGAACTAATAGTCGATTAGTAGCGAGACGACATCTTGCCTGGGCAGCAGAAGAAAATGCAGAGGCTGGGAGGCGAATTTCGAAGAGAGAACTATTTATAATTGCCGCTTTGGCTAGCGCATCTACTTGCTCGTTCCCCCTAATACCAGCATGACATGGAACCCAGGCCAGCTTGATACAGAGATGTCTGATGCTTAGTTCAACAAGATTTTCATGAATTGCCAGAATAATTGGTGAGGTGGCGCTAGAGTAACAAGGAGAGAGAAGAGCCTGTAAAGTGCTGAGTGAATCGGAGAAAATTGAGTGAAGTCGATAGCCAAAGCTTCGGTGGAAAAGACCAAAGAGAAAGCGGAGATTCGAAATTTAAAGACAATAGATTGTGAAGGGCAGTAAATGGCAAAGCCAACGAAGCTGGAATCTTTATCTTTGGAAGCGTCGGTGTAAAAAGCTAAGGAGTTCAAAAGGAGACCGTTACACGTAGACGTAAAAGTTTTGTTGGGGTTTGGTGACCGTTGTAGGCGTCTGCCTGAAGTAATGTCAATGAAAGAGTCAGGAAAGGCGACCGCAGGAGGGATATAGAAGACAGGGCAAAAAGGATGTTGTTTGAATTTTTGGTAAGCGTTGAGGAGCGGAAGATCGAGAAGTGAGGAGTAATTTTTTCCTTGGCGTATGGAGCGAATAAGGGAAGAAATAGTAGAAAGAAGAGTGTGGACAGATTTGGAGAAAGTTTTCAATAAAAATTTATTGAGAAACTGAGCGAGGAATCGAAGCGGCGGCTCCTTAGATTCCGCCAGAACGATGTTGTTTGGCGTAGAGTTACGAAAACCAAGCGCCAATCTTAAGGCTTTACGTTGAATAATTTCGATATCTTTGAAGAGTGTAAATTCCTTGATCGGAAATACTATCGACCCTCCAATACAGCTGCGAATTAGCGATCTACAAATCGTGATGAGGGATGAGGGATCAGCTCCCCACCACACCGATCTGAGGCATTTTATAATGTTGAGCAGTTTTTTGCATTTGGACGAGATCTTGTTGACGTGTGGTTTTCAGTAGAGACGGTAGTCTAGGGTAAGACGGAAAAACTTTGCCTCGTAAAATCCGTGGACGACAGAATTGCCTATGTGAAGGGATGGAAGGAGCGGATCGAAATTTTTTCTAGAAAAGCTGACGAGTTTCGATTTGGAAGTTTCGATAGATAGCCTCGATTATTAAGATAAGTGGTCATATGATTTAAACTGTTTTGTAATGAATTAAGACAATCAATTAAATTGTCAGCTCTGGAAAAATCAACTATGTCGTCTGTAAATTGAAGACACGAACTTCCTTCAGCAATCTGCTGGTCCAGCGCGTTTGTATACATAATCTAGAGTAAAGGACTTAATATGCATCCCTGCGGGACACCTTTATATGGGGGAACAGTCCCTCAGTTTGACCGGCAATTTGATAGTAAACCGTTCTAGAGGATGTAAGATTAAAAATGAATTTACAATAGGACCATGGTAGGCCCAGGACACGCAGGTCTTGAGCTAGGATATTCGGATTGACATTGTCGAAAGCACTTGAAACATCTAAGAAGATGCACACCATGAATTGACTATTTGAAAAGCCAGAGTAGTTTTCTGTAGTAAGAATGGATAGATTGTCAGCACAAGATTAATTTTTCCGGAAGCCGAATTGCGTAGGAGATAAAAGATGCTTGCTCTCAAGCCATTAACTTAAGTGGATGTGTATTAGCCTTTCCGTTAGTTTTAGAAGGCAAGAGGCCAGAGAGATAGGGCGAAATTTACCTGGTGCGGATTTTTGAATGAAAACAACGAGGAACTCGCTCCACATTTTGGGGAACAAGCCTTCTTTGAAGATGTTATTGAGAGTGTCAAGATGTTATTGAGAGTGTCAAGATGTTATTGAGAGTGTCAAGCCTTCTTTGAAGATGTTATTGAGAGTGTCAAGCCTTATTTGAAGATGTTATTGAGAGTGTCAAGCCTTCTTTGAAGATGTTATTGAGAGTGTCAAGTAGTAACGAATAGAGCGAATCCGGAAAATTAGAGATAATCTCGTGATCAATTCTGTCGAAACAAGGAGCTGAGTTACGTTTGCCTGAATGAATCGCGGATTTGAGCTCACTGAGTGTGAAGGACTTGGTGCGTATGGTATTGGAGAAAAGGACAAGGAAATTCAGGAGCGTGGTTATCTGAGAGAGGAGGACAAATGGTGGCCATCAAGTCATGCATTTTGTCGGTGTGACTAGAGTTGTTGGTAGAGTTGGGTAGAGGATCCGAGAGTTTCCTATGACGAAAGCGTTTAATTTTAGCCCTATCATATTTACTCGACGTGCGAAAATCTATTGTTTTTGTGAAGTTGATCCATGATTCTTTTTTAGCTTTCTTGAATGTCTTTTTAGCTACTGCGTCCATTCTCTTTGCTCTTATTAAATTGTCAGTATTGGTGTGACGCCGAAAGGCGGCCCAAGCTATTTTCGTTGCTTGCCTCCTCGCAACTCTGGTTCCACCACAGTGCAGGGCTGCTTCTAAAGCGTCTAGCACGATGAGAGGTTGAGTAAGGAGGGGAATTGGACGCGTAAACAGCGTCATCAATAGCTTTACATATGTTGTCGTACTGTGTAATCGGGTTTGGGTTAGAGAGAGAGGGTGTTATGTCGTTGAGAGAAGCTTTGAAGACCCGCCAGTTGATGTTTTTGGTAGGGTAGCGGTGAGAGCTGGGGGGTATGACATAGTGAGAAATGCCGATGGTGATAGATGGTGATAGAGTAGGGTATAGACAATAGGAGCGGAAAGCTGGGCCGCGAAATGTTGAGACGAAGGGGCTTGAGCCAGGGAAGGCGCTGAGGACGCCGTGCCGGGTCCACGGTGGAGACTATTTGAGATATTACCAATCACGCCGTGTTGATGCATAATTCTAGAACTTAGGTAATTTTGAGGAACGGGCGGTCTTGCCGCTGCGACTTGACTATAGGAGGCAGGGAAGCGTACACCGGAGGACAAGGGAGGAGCAGCAGGATGTGAGGAGCGGGACGAGTTTGAAAGCAGGGAAGTTAGTGTTTGAGGTAGAAAACGCTGGAGCAGAGTTTGAGAGATCACCTTTGCAGTTGGAACAACATGGAGGTGTATTCAAATTTGGACAGATCTCGTTCTTGTTGTGCTTGTGTTGGCCGCAGCGAATGCATTTTGGACGGCTTTTGCACTGCGCCTGAATGTGGCCCGTGATGAAACACTCGAAACACATTCTTACCTGGCCATACCAGAGGTCGACCGAATTATGCGCCATGAATAGTTTGACGGAGTTAGGTCGGATTCGGCCTTCAAAAGAGAGGCGAACCGATTGCGTAGCAACGCGAGAAGATTGGCCGTTGACAACGACCTTGCAAGTTTGTCGTTCAACATACAGTACCTGATACTGGGACTCTATTTTCTTAATTATTTGGCTTTCGCTTAATTTGTTGGGAACATCCCTGATGATTCCTTCGCACGCTACACTGATACTCGGGATGAAGGCCCTTAGTTGTACTCGTTGCAAGTCGAGATGTGTGATGAATGCGTTGACCAGGTCCGGAGAGGAGAATTCAGCGGTGACCTGGTGCTTACCCGAGCTGTAGGAGATCACAGCCTCCTCGTTGGTGTATAATTCCAGGAGCCACATGCCAATTTTTGTTGTGTTTCGTCTCGGTGTGTTGTCGTCAGCTTTTACAGGCTGACTCATTACTTTATAAGTATAGTATCGTGGCCGGGTAGAAAGTATATGCGCGAATTAATGTATTAAAGATGTCGATTTATTATAAGGAATCAATTGGCACATGCGTCTGCCGTGAGGTCCGGGTGGAGAAGAAGACTTACACTTAACAGGCGTAACGACGGTACAAAGGTAGCGCTTAAGTAGCGTAAGAGTAGAGACCTCTAATAAAAGGCAGAAAATACAAACGTATGTTACAATAAGGTCCTTCCGATCTTGTTTAATATCTATTATTGCGGTCATGTCTTCGTGGTGGTGGATCTGTCGTTGCGGCAGGGATGCTTTTGGGATCTGCTTGCCCTTGGGACCAGGGGCATCCTGTTCGTTTTCATCAATCGTTCGCTTTCTGGAATAGCTTTCGTCCATTAGATCTTCGACTTGACTTTTAAGGATTTCATCAGACATGATTTGTGTAGGATCATCAGAGCGGCCAGGTCGTGGGCCCCCGAAGGGATCGTCGTCGTCTCCCATGACTTGCAAAGCGGGGGCTGGACCTCTGAAGGGAAAACGCAAGGTACAGGAACCAGTCGTGGCGGTTTTGAAGTTGAGCAACTAAAAATTATAACACGGTAACACGATGCGGGCACGGTGAAACTTCGACGTTTTTAGCCCTAACAACTAAACTGGCGCAAAATAAACTTCAATTAGGCAGGAGTAACTAAAAATACGATGTTCGCCTAGCGCGTCTTCACGGAAACCGTGAATAAATGCCGATTTGCCTCCATTGTGCAGGCGCTCATCTTCCCACTGACTCTAACCGCCCTACGCTTATCCAAGAAAAGCAAATTATACAAGTGGCGACAGCTAACAATTGCACCATCGCGACTCGTGACCGAGCGCTTCGGCACACCACCAAGAACTTTCCTCTCCTTCCACAAAGAAACCTCAATCCCCCTCTCCCACCTCCATTCACTCAACCCCCTGCTCCGCCGCGCAGCGCGGCTCCTCCCGTAGAATACTCTCTAAGCTCTCAAAAATTCGCTCTATCTTCCCTTCTCTCACTCTACAAGTCTTCTCCATCCCCTCGCATAACACAGAGACGAACGCTAGCAACATTATCCCTTTCCCCTCATCTCACATCGCTTCCTCCCAGACCCTTCCACCAACGAGTCAAAGCGCTGTACCTAAGCGCTGTACTAAATTCTTGAGCAAGGCTGCCCACCGGCACATCACTTCAGGTTCGACTTCGGCTGAACACCAGGCTCTGCTTATCAACCGCAACGGCAGAACGGACCCGATCCGTGCCTCTCCAAACGGCTTCGCGCTACCGCCTCATCCCGTTGCCCCTCCCCCTCCGGATATTAGTAGCCTTATGAATGAAATTACCAGCTTCCTCTCCATGCGCTTCGCAAGCAACTCCGAAGTGTACTTTCTTTAGTCTGTCACTGACGTCAGTGACAAATTAACGTTATCGCAGCGTACCGTTGGCGAAAGATGTGACGGATCTCCCACCCCAGCATCGGAATGGTAAAATAGATTTTTGGGAAAATGGAACATCGGGTGAATGCATTTGGGGCAATTGATGTTTCGGTATACAATAGGACCTCGATTTGTGCGCATTCGGTTTCCCTAACAATCCCCACCACGGAGCGAATATCGATCGACGCAGTAAGCTATTTGCCATGCTCGACACTTAGTATGGGCGGGGCATGTGGAGCCTCGATTTTCGTGCGTGTCAGCGGGAGCCGCTCCCGTCGCTGTGAATGAACTCGAGGTCCTAGTGTATTGAACTGTCGGGATTATGGCAAGTATGCAAAATAATATTTCGTGATTTTGAACATTCGGGCAACCGAACATTCGGCGTTCTAGTCCTTCGGTAAGTGACGGCAAGCCGAACAGAATTGTGGAGCACAGGGGCAGCCGGCGGGAATTCAGATACCCAACATTCAGAACTGAGAACGTAATTCACCAATTATCCTCTTTGTTATCAGTCACGATCGAAAAACACAATGTCTCGGCTATCGTGAATACACTGGGCGACGGTAACCTGCCAACTATTGCTGATGATATCTGCGTGAGATGAAGAGGCTGGTACGTGCTGATTCCTCTTCTTCTTCTTCTTCTTCTTTTAACTTTTTGAGTGGACCCGTAGCACCACACTAGGGGCGATCCACTCTGGCCACAGGGAAACTGTGGTACGTGCTGACTGCGCATAGACATATTGCCGGCAAGTCGCTTTATTAGCTCGTATATCATATGAACTGTTAACGGCCCGGCGAGCGCGGAGAACGTGCCGGTTCGAGTTCTGCGAGTCCACAGTCGTGACGAGAACTCTGAGGCGGATCGGAGATTTCCTAAGTGCCCTTCGATAGATTGTCGATTGCCGATTAATTAACGATGAATCCGACATTTTTGGAAATGCGTGGCTACGTTCTCGTCGAATTTCCTGTACTTCTGTTCATGTTCAGTCAGTCACTCGCTGGTAATAATTTTTCTTTGTTCTCCGTTTAAAGTTGTCACATTAACTATGTTCTTTCCAAGTTTCTGACAATTTATAATTCACAGGCCAAGCTACGATGTCGCTGTTGTTTTCTGAAAGTACAAAATATCTTATGGAAATCCAGAAGACACCCAACGGCCAGATTATCAGTAGGGGCCATACCCCGGATTTCGTTAATAAAGTTTTAATGTACAAATATTTCATCGAAATATTGGTACCGGCACTTCTGGTGTTCTTTTTGGGACCCTGGAGCGACCGCTATGGAAGAAAGCCGCTTCTAGTTGCAGCCTATGCCGGTTATTAAGGATTCGTCTTATAGTCCGGTGGCAACTTTGACAACACGCTTAACAGAAATCATATTTTTCTTTTAATTTGTTTCAGGGTCAGCACTGAGTTTTCTACTGTCATCCATGATCGGCTCTCTGATTCCATTCAATCCTTTGACCTTTCTCGGAGCATTGCTGCCGGCAGCTCTTGTCGGAGGATATTGCACTGTTTTTCTAGCTACGTACTGCTACATCACGGATATAAGACAGGAGAGCGATCGAGCCTGGCATTTTACTTGGCTGCAGATAGTATTATTCATAGGATTGCTTTTGGGATATATTGCCAATACTGTAATCAGTAATGATTACAGCTATGCCACTTTATTCAGAATCGCCTCTGCCCTCAACGTGATTGCTACCGTCTATGTATTATTTTTTGTTCCCGAGACCGTGACACAATGCGACGCAAAGGTAAGAAAATAAATAAAATGCAAGCTACGGATATCTTGAAACAGCACAAAAATAATGGTATTTTATATATGATTATTTACAGCTATCTGTGCGCAGTTTGTTTAACCCATCATCGATAAAGGACATGTTCGAGATTTGTGTGAAGAAACGTGATGGATGTGATCGCGTTCTTATCTGGTGCTGTGTGTGCATCCTGGCTATTAATATGCTGATTGAGAGAGGAGAACTGAACATGTCATTTGGGTTCGCCCCCAGAAGATTCCATTTTAGCGAGCAGGAGTACTTTTTGTATTTAGTGAGAGTTACGCTTTTGATTATCACCGGAACAATTCTTGGGGGATTAATCTGCAAGGCTCTTATAGACCCAAGTTTGTTCTCTTATTTATAATATTTGACGTGATAATGTTCATTCATCGCAATGTAACAAAGAACCGATGATGTCATTTTGTAGCTATGGCGAGTATGTCGATCGCCGTTCTAGCAACCACTTCGGCCTTAGCCGGATCAATCGCCAAGTCATTCGCAACTGAGTCATGGCACTTTTATCTCTCTGCTTTTCTTGGACTACTTGGTGGACTCTCAGGACCTGTGGTACAAAATGCTCTATCAAAATCTGTACCATCACAGGAAGTCGGTACGTGATTTTTTTTAAGATAACATTTTTCAAGTCTATTTTAAGCGTGCAATGTCATGTACTCCAAACTTTTTACACTGCAGGCAAAGTCTTTGCATTGATGACGTCGATGAAAGCAGTAATAATTGTAGTAGCGGCTCAATTTTATAGAATGGATTCTATACACTATGCGAGTTATCCATCACCAATGTACCTTGTCTCAGCTGGACTCTACGCATTTACAATTTTAATTGTCCTGACGATAAAGTGGCGGATCTCGAAGTTGTTCGTGTTGAATCATCCACCAAGCACTGATGCCGTTAAACTTCAAAAACTATAGCACCCTATGTTTTGAGTGACAAATTAAGCGGTGATGAGTTTTTTTTGCAACGCTCTATGCATTTACTATGCATTTACTATATTCACATACGATACATTATTTTTTATAACCATCAGTAAGTACCTGATATTTTTCCATTTGAGAAGATCGTCACACTACCATTTCACTAGTGTGGCAAACAGGCTCAACCTGAGCTGCTTTCGATTTGGCGTTTTTTCATTATTACAACGTGACTGCGCATGCGCATAGTCGTTTTCTGGTACGAATTTTCACCAAAAAATTACCATGCGCATGCGCTCGGCCGATTTTTGGTGGAATTTCGTACCACAAAACAATTGTGCGCATGCGCCCCATCATTATAACGGCAAATCGAAAGCACCTCTGTTTCACCTTCTAGCCGGTTCAGAAACGGTATATAACCGTAACCTTGACGCGAAAGTTCTAAAGATTGAGTGAAATTACTACAATTCAGTCCGTCCCGTCAACAAAATAGGAAAAACAAAAATAAATAAACTAATATTTTACAATGTTATCATGTTTACACGTGCTCTATTTTGGTTAATATTTGTATTATTGCCCGAACTGTAAAAATTATATATGTAAAAGGGTTCATCCCGTAAATGAAATAAATAAATAAAAACTTTAAAATAATTAAAAAGTTCTTGAAGTTTTTTTTATAGATTGTTGAAATTTGTTATTCTTTATTTTTCATTTTATTGTTTCAGTAATACCGTAAATCTGTCTGAAGCGTCGAAGATATTACTGAAACAATTAAAAAAGATATCGGGCTGTTTAACGGTCTCGAAAAATTCTAGGAAAGTGATAATTTCCAATCTATACTGGACACAGAAGATAAAAATCATCTTCATCATTTTTAACCAATGTACACAGTATAAACTGGAAGATAAAATTTACAATTGATCGTAACAATCAACGTGCTCGCCGGTTATGTGCTTCTCATCCTTCAGCACTATGACCAATCGGTCGACGGACTGTGTCGCGTCGTCAGTAGAGTCTTCTGTTCTTGCAGTTCGCCGAATTGAGTGCGAACATCAGGATCCGAGCTCTTTTCGACGACAGTATCGAACATCTCAGTTTGTATCTACAATCATACGTTGATTGATACTACAAAGTGTTATACTTTGAAGTATCAATCAACGTATAACTGAAGTATCAAGTACTTTTTGCACATGTAATATTTCTCGAGCACTTTTTGCACATGCAATATTTCTCGAGTATTTTTTGCACATGTAATGTTTTACGAGTATTTTTTCCAAGTACTTTCCGCAATTAGGCCCCAGCGGACCTGTTCAACCGAATGTTGTACCCCGAATTATTTTTATCTATTAAAATGAAACTAATATTAAATAAATTGAAGAATACATTGGGAAATACTTACTGGCAAATCCACCGCGTCGCGAAGCCGACACGCGTGGGTTAATGCACCCGGCATAGACAAATCACGCAGAGTATGAATCACGATGCTCGATTCTATATGCCCAAATATGGGCATACTACAAAATTGCAGACGTATCAATTTGCACGTCGCTGATCGCGACCGGGGAATTGACAGTCTGAACTCGACTAGAGAACAGGGAGGTTAGTCTCAGAGTTAGGCTCATGTTCAAAGAAATCGACGAATGTACTAAGAAATGTTGGCAACGAACAAATTAATTCTCTTTCTATAAATAAACTTGTTATTTAGTTTGTATAAACAAACTTGAGTTTCACTCTTAATTCGGCAATGATCCCAAAATACCTTTGAAATTATATTTGTTGACTTCGCGTACAACACGAGAATTGACCGAAATTCGACAGTCGGTTTGTGCAAAAATTTGACCTTGATTCGACTGCAGTTGAGCCATTTCAATGGCTATGTTCTCTCGGTCTCGGTCGATTTGTGGTCGACTTCAAAATCGTTGACTGGAATACGACCCATTGCAATTGACATTCATGGGGTAATGTTTGGTCAATATTAAGCGAATGGACCGATATTTAACTAACGTGTCTGAACCAATGTGAGTCGAAAAATGCACAACATTCACTGGATTGACCTAAAATCAACGGAATCTAGTTTAGCAATTGAGTCAATTTATGGTCGATTTTTTGTGAGTTCACTGAAATCAGACTCAATTCTGCAGAGTTTTTTGGGTCGACTTTCAGCGAGTCAGCCGACATTTGAATTGTTTAAGCGTAGTCTAATATTTGAATAACTGTTCACTTCTTAGTCGTATATGATACATTTATACCTCTAATTGCTTAAACGTTTTTTTTACCTACTGTTGACATCGTTTGTTAAGAACAAATTATATACGGTTACGATCGACGGCGTCCTGTATAGTGTTCTATTACGTGTGAACTTACACGCTATATGATCGCAGTTTGTTCCTCATATAATAACTTGCTACGTACAGGACCGCTTGCGCTTCTTTGATTTTCGACCGAACAAACGACCGTAAAAGCAACTATTAACCATTCCAATTGGGTGGACAATGGGTCAAATCGATAAAAGTCGACCGTATTAGGTGACTCCGGGCCAAATTTACTGATTTATGACCATGAAAATTTCTGCATCTGCAAAAATAAATTTTGGCAACTTGTAGCGCCTAAATTATCGGCTTGGGAGAAAAATCCTTAAGGACTTTTTTGTT
>JAPYZC010003802.1:0-11350 GCA_030522665.1 Ichneumoninae sp. A BG-2022a
CCCCCTCGCCGGTTCATTATTGTTCCCCTGGGAAGGCCCGCGGATATGCAAATTTTTACGAGCGTAAGCTCGAGCCCCGCGAAGAAAAGTTGGTTCGCAGCTTAACACTCTATGCAAAATCTTTGCGCGGCGGTAAAAATAAAAAAAAATTGCAAAAAAAGAAATTAAATAAAAAATGGATTGTACAGTCGTACTGGAATATGAGTACGAATGTACTCGTTATGGCTATGGTAGTAAACAGGAGAGAAAAGTCAAGTCTAGTCTTATTTCGCTCGCTAAAATGATTAAATGGTATATCGTCATGTAAGTACATTTCACGAAAATTTTTGCATATCCCGGCTGTTAATTTCAACTTTTCGTATTTAAAAAAAAAAAAGTTTCCCCTAGATGACGCAACTTCCGGCCGAAAAGTAATATTTTCAAACCGGTCGTGACGTGTCCCTTCGATGACGTCACTTCCGGCCGGAAAGTGAGATTTTCAAACCGGCTGTGACGTTTCCCCTAGATGACGTCACTTCCGGTCGAAAAGTGAGATTTTCAAACCGGCCGTGACGTTTCCGCTAGGTGACGTCACTTCCGGTCGAAAAGTGAGATTTTCAAACAGGCTGTGACGTTTCCGCTAGATGACGTCACTTCCGGCCGAAAAATGAGATTCTCAAACCGACTGTGACGTGTCCCTTCGATGACGTCACTTCCGGCCGGAAAGTAAGATTTTCAAACCGGGAGTGACGTTTTCCCTAGATGACATCGTTCCGGTCGAAAAGTGAGATTTTCAAACCGGCCGTGACGTTTTCCCAAGATGACGTCACTTCCGGTCGAAAGGTGAAATTTTCATCTCGGCTATAACGTTTCCCCTCGATGACCTCACTTCCGGCCGAAAAGTGAGATTTTCAAACCGGCAGTGACGTTTTCCCTGGATGACGTCAGTTCCGGTCGAATAGCAACATTTTCAAACCGACTGTGACATTTCCGCCAGATAACATAAGTTCCGGTAAAAAAAAAAATTAAATTGCAAAACAATGCTTGGTTCGATGTAGCCATTAAAAAATTCCGGGTCGAAGGTTCGCAGGCGCTTTTGTCTCTCGGGTCTCCCCCGTCGCTCACTCGCCCATCGGATGTTTTTGCCGGCGAGAGGATGCTTAAAAGCAGCCGGCACCGGGTGTAAGCGATGGTGGTTGAAGCCTCTTAGGGACCGCGGCTCGCTCGGACTATTCTTCCTGATGGAGCCCCGGGAGAGCCAAAGGGACGAACGGAGGGGGAGGGGGGAAAAAATAAGACGAGAGAGAAGATAGCTAGTTGAAGGGTTAGCGAAAAGCTTGCGAGCGAAGAGCTCCGGAGAGAAAGGGAAGATAGTGAAGTAACGTCGTGTATATATACAAACCGGGATCCGCGGGCTTAAAAAGCCGGAGAGAGGACAAGGAGAAAGTTTCTTCTGGGGCAGTTGAGGAACTCGATAAAACTGGCGTGAACGACGCCGCCGGTTAAAGCTGACAAAGTGGATTAGCGCCTGTTCTATCCATCGCGCTCCCTCGGACTCCCGTCCGGTGATAAAAGCGCGACTCCCTCGCTCGCTCCCGGCGAGACCGGCTCGACTTTATAAATTTATATCGAAACCCGCGGGTCGGCCGGGGTTTCGCCGCGAAATTGCATCGAAACAAATAATGATAGACCGGGAGAGGAAAAAAAACAAAAAAAATATTGCCGCGACAGCGAGAAGTTTGTTACCGTAAGTAATTTATCGAGGTTAATGCGGGGAGGACGCACTAGCTGTGTTGCTGCGGAAACACTTTTTTTTTCTTTTTTTTTTTTACGCGAGAATATATAATTTATTGCAAAAAAAATATAGACTAATGTAAAGTTTTAATGCATTGAGGGGCGAGTTAGATTTAATGTGCGAACGTTGAGGCAATATCGCTGTCTGTTATTTTGGCTCGATTTGATAAATTTATATCGAAATGTAATTTAACTATTCGCGGAGGGAAAAAACAACTCGACGTTTTGATGTGAAAAATTTTGTTGCATAATTAATATACAAAATTATGCATATTTCATTCCTGGTTTAATGCAGGGAGGACGCACTATCTGTGTTGATGCCGAAGCACTTTTTTTGTTTTTTTTTTACGCGATAATATGTAATTTATTGCAAAAAAATAATGATAGACCGGGAGAGGAAAAAAACTAAAAAAATATTGCTGGGACAGCGAGAAGTTTGTTACCGTAAGTAATTTATCGAGTTCAATGCAGGGAGGACGCACTAACTGTGTTGCTGCGCAAGCACTTTTTTTATTTTTTTTTAAGCGATAATATATAATTTATTGCAAAATAAATATAAACTAATATAAAGTTTTAATGCATTAAGGGACGAGTTAAAATTAATGTGCGAACGTTGAGGCAATATCGCTGTCTGTTATTTTGGCTCGATTTAATAAATTTATATCGAAACGCAATTCGCGGGGAGAAAAACAACTCGACGTTTCGATGTGACAAATTTTGTTGCATAATTAATATACAAAATGATGCATTTTTCATTGCTGGTTTAATGCAGGGAGGACGCGACTAGCATTTTTTTAAATTTTTGATATGAAATATGATTTATTGAAAAATTGATGCATAGTAATATAAGGGTTTAATGCATAAAGGGGTGAATTAAATTTAATGTACGAAAATTGAGGCATTATCGCTATCGGTTCTTTCGGCACGACTCGATAAATTCATATGGAAATGTAATGTGACAATTCACGAGGAAAAAAAGAGCTCGACGTTTCGATGTAAAGAAAAGTTGTTGCACAATTAATATACAAAATTATGATTTTTTTATGCGTAAAGTGGCGTATTAAATGTAATATTCGAAATTTGGGTCAATTTTATCAATCGGCGCATTAAACATTTCCGAACGGCACGACATTTTCAATGTAAAAAATTTGTTGCATAATTGATACATAAAATGATGACGTTTGTACGCGGGAAATGGTTATATTAAATTTAACGTTTGAAATTTAGGTAAATTTTATCGACCGGTGTATTAAACATTCCCGAACGGCTCGATTTACATTAAATATAATTTATCGACTTTGTACATAAAAGCCTCATATACCTGTCGGAGGATCGAACATGGATAGCGGTCAACGGGCGTGGAATACGATCGGTTCAATCAAATCCAAGCTTGCATTTATATTCACACGATTTTTCGATGGATTCATATTCATTCGATTCCACAGCTGCATTCGATATTTATATTCATTCATTCATTCGTTCGTTCGACGGAGCAGAGTCCATATTCTATGCACAATTCAATAAGGTTGAGACTGCTGTCGAGGTCGTTATATATATATATATATATACACACACCATAACATGGTCTACAAGCTACCTTCTGCGGTACGAAGAATCTGCTTTCGCGATTTTCCCATCAATTCTTATTATTCATACTTGCGGCTGCTGAGTGAAGAGTCGAAGGGGTCGTCGTGAGACGAAGACTAGACACTGTAAAATCGTTTATCGTGTTACATCTATATATATATATATATATATATATATTTTATGTATATTTTGGAAAGTTGGAAAAATTTGATTTTCAAATACGAATTCGCGTATTTACCCTGTTACGTCACTTCCGATCGAATAATGAGATTTTCAAACCGCCTGTGACATTTCCCCAAGATGACGTCACTTCCGGTCGAATAACGAGAACTTCAAGTTAGAAGTAGAGTTTCCCCTAGATGGCGTTACTTCTGGTCGAAATTTGATTTTCAAATACGAATTCGCGTATTTACCCTGTGACGTCACTTTCGATCGAAAAATGAGATTTTCAACCCGGAAGTGACGTTTCTCCTAGAATGCATCACTTCTGGTCGAAAAATTAGATTTTCAAACCGCCTGTGACGTTTCCCCTAGATGGCGTCACTTCTGGTCGAAATTTGATTTTCAAATACGAATTCGCGTGTTTACCCTGTGACGTCACTTTCGATCGAAAAATGAGATTTTCAACCCGTAAGTGACGTTTGCCCTAGAATGCATGACTTCTGGTCGAAAAAATGACATTATCAAACTGGAAGTGAAGCATTTCCGGGAAGACGGCACTTCCGTTCGAATAATGAGATTGTCAAACCGGAAGTGACATATTTTTATGGTACGAAATTCACGTCAATTTTCAGAAAAAATTAATCCTTATACACATTAAATGAAAATATTGAATAAAAATTTTATAACATTAAATAAAAAATTAAAGCCTCATACACATGCAGTCATACACTGTGCTCTAGCGCTTCCGGCGGCAGAGCGCTTTCGCAGCAGTACACGCATACTAATTTTATTAATATGAGACGAGTATGATAACGATCGGGGCGACTTCGCGGACAGCCTCGTCAATCTTTCAATACAAGTCCGATCGTGACTATGTAAGAAACTTAAATTCAAGGTCGAGCACACTCGTCTATGGCACACACTTACGTACATGCATGGCACATAAGTACGATCGATTACCGCCAGTTTTACAGTCAGGCTATGACGGATAGCAATCCGGCAGAGCGAGGAAGTATCGTGGCTGCTCGTCAGGGGTTCGACACTCGATTCGAGCGGATGACGGAAAATTTGTTGCCGTTAGCATTGTCGGCCCAAAATGATTTACGGGCGCGAAAATTTTTTGAACCTCACGCGAATGGTTCGTGAATCATTGCGAGCCGGCGGGACGGTCGGCTGAACGGGTCGGTAAAATCATGTGCGCGATACCGAAATAGATAACGAGAAACGCCACTGTCGCCATAGCTTAGTCCTGTGAACTTTTTCAAATCAACCGAGAAGCCGTAGTTAATAGTTTCCACAGTGAAAGCATCGAACATGGTCCAAAATGGAGCGCCGACGGCCGATTGGACAACAGTTTCCACGCCTCAGTAAGTTTTTTCTCTGCGAGGATTTATGTACCAAGATTTAAAAAAAAGCTGATGTGCGAAACGCTTCTTCATCGGTCGTTAGGTCATTGCTCATTGGCGGGTTGACAAGATCGACGGCATTTTTTAAACATATTTAAAAAACTATTTTTCGCGCCGGTAAAGAAATTGATAATATATAATCGTTTATGTCATTACGTTCTATATAATGTCATATTAATATGCATTTTTTAAACATATTTAAAAAACTTTTTTTCGTGTCGGTAAAAAAGTCGATAATATATAATTGTTTATGTCATTATATTGTAGCTTCATAAAACAATGTAATAATAGTAATTGTAATATCGAATGAAAATTCAACCGAACGAAGATGAATCAATTTTGTGAAAATTTCATGCACTTCGAAGATTTGCCTGTAACGAGTGACCTTCTATAAGCATGCGGATTCGGTAAAGATTCCAGTCTGCGGTTCAAAAGATCGACGGTCGACGATATCAACGCACCGTTTCTGGATTGTAAAAAAAAAAACTGACGATATGACATTGACGAATTTACAAGATAAAACGCATTTTTAAATATATATTTAAAAAATCGTATCGGTAAATAAAAATACATAATATATTATTATATTATACTATGATATAACAATAGTTCAATCCAATGATATATAATAATTCAATGTAACGAAGATAAATGAATTTCGTGAAAATTCCACGTAGTTCGACGATTTGCCAACAACAAGTGATTTTCAATAAGCATCCAGACTTCGTAAAGCTTCGGTTCGAAAGTTCGAAGGTCGACGATATCACTGTACCGTTTCTGGATCGCACAGCGTATCTGACAGTGTGACAACGATCGTCTAAAATTTTCACGTCGGATCTCCGTCACGCACACTCTCCCTGCCGCGCCGTGCGGAGAATCGTATGGAGATGAAAGCACATATAGCACATCAGAGAGAAATAAATGAATAAAATTCGAAAGGCCATACATATGTGTATATGTACATACACACATGCATGCACACATGCATACACACATACGTACACACCTGCATACACACATGCATACATACATGCATACACACATGCATACACACATGCACACACACGTGCATACACACATGCATACACACATGTATGCACACATACATACACAGATGCATGCACACATGCATACACACATACATACATTCATATATATAGATTATGTGTATACATATACATATATGTATGGCGGGGTGGCACGTACGAATTCGTGTGGGATCGAAGGATTCGAAGGTGCGGATTGTCAGAGAGAGGCGAATATTGCGATGGGAAATCCGACGTTAGATATCGGGAGCCCGATAAAATGGAAATACCTATGCGACGCTATACGGGGAAAAGCTATGAAGAGGATGAGGGCGACGCAGCGCCGCTGTGCAACGCGAGCAGCAGTTCGAGCTTTACAATCGGCACGGGGGCTTCAACCGAAGCTCCCCATATACATATCCCGCACACCGAATTCCCCTATACGTATATAAATATAATACACACACATAACATACATATGTGTGTGCGTACATTCAACGAAATTTATTCTCCATTTCCTCCGCGCGTTTCTCGTTCGGCACTATATTCGAACGCAACCCACAACCCCCCCTTGGCCCTCGATCGTATTGCGCTAATAAACTCGAACGTATTATCGCCTCAAAGTGCAAACCGGCACGCGAGTACCTGCGTCGTTTGTAATATAAACGAGGGGAAAAAAACAAACAAAAAAAATTATCTGCGAATCTTGTTTATCGAGCGTTGGTATGGAATGGGGAAAAAATGGATGTTGCCGAATAGCATCGACATGTTTGACGTCGGGATAGGATTTATTTCCATACAGCAAGAATTATTTCGAAATCGTTTTGGAGATATTTTAAATCTTTCACGTACTACGATATATTTTTGAAATATTATATGGAAATAATATTTTGAAATATTCTGTCAAAGTGTGCTAACGAAAGGTTCCTTAAATAATTCAATGTAAGATTTATGAGCGGAGATAAAAATATTTGCAAAATGTTTTTGAGAGATGTCACAAATGTTTTTTAATATGGATAAATTATTTTAAATATTTTTATGAAATGTCGTTGAAACGTTTCGTAAATATTTCCGTGGTATGTGGGGTATTGCAATGCGTTATGTGCATTGAGAGAAGGATCTAGAAAATATTACTATATGGCCTGCGAGATATTACCATAGCACGTATTGCAGGTACACTGTAAACGATGTGCGCATGAACCGGTATTGGACGATTTTGTGTATAAACTATCATATTAAATTTAATATACAAATCTTATGTAAAATGAATGTACGGTAAAAAAGTGGTATTTTTAATTAAAGTACTTTAATAATACTCAAAGTATTTTTAAATTACTTTAATGTTACATAATATTGGTTATGGATATGGTTATGAAAAATTGATATTACCGAATAGCATCGGCAAATTTGGTATCGAAATAGGATTTATTATTGCATTGTTTTATATGTAATTGTATGTTTTTATTTTTGGGACGATGCGGCATTGCAAAAATTCGGTAATATTCGTAACAGGCGGTGATTTCTGAATACGAACCGGCGCTTTCTTTGTAATTTTTATTGCCAGGGAATACCAGTTGAGCAGCATTCTAGTGGTATATTCGAGGTAAAGACTCGAGTTACCTTCGAGGATTTCATGATGGAAACGAGGACATTAATAAAAAGGAAAATTTGCTTACAAATTGTGTGTTTTCCACCATCGTCTATAATCTTTATTTATTGCCAGGGAATACCAGTTGAACGGGTATAATCTACAGGCGAGTTGAGTTATGGACGTGCGACGGAATGAAATGAATTGTGCGATGTTTTTTTTTTACTGCAGGAAAAGGCGTTACACAACAAACAATAAAATTTAATTTGATTGACGAGTAAACCACACGTTTTTCGATACAAATATCTCCACTGTGGATCATCGAGTAATTGACTGGTTTTACACCATTTTTAAATCATTTTCTACAGTATACTGGTATTATTCTACGATCCGTCGATAAAAAAATGAGCTTCAAAAATACTGCATTAAAACATATTTTTCCTTCAAATAAAGAATCAGATACTCGATACAAAAAGTCGTCTGGCGAACGAACCACTAATTCCTTATTAAAAATATCTTCTATATATGAGGTGTGCCATACGGTTTCGAACGGTCAAAAACCCGACCCTCTCCAAAAAAGTCGTAAAAAACCCCTATATCTTAAAAACTGTTAGTCGTACAAAAAATGTTTAAGACATAAAAGTTGCAATTTTAAATGAACTTTTGAAAACAAAATTTTGTAGATTTTTTTGAATGCAATAAACTTCCATTTCTATGAAAAATGGACTATAATATTTTTTTTTCAGCCAGTATGTCATGTTTTATTTTTCTTAAAAAATTCCAGAATATACTCTCAAGTGTATAGAGCTCATATTTTTATTTGGATGGGCGAGATGCCCGTTTGATAGCTATGCTCCATTAAAGATCGATTTTTTATAAAAACGAGAGATATTTGAAACGGTATGGAATACCTCATATACGCTTTAACAATTGACTTTTCCAAATAAAAAATGTTTTTTTGTTTTTGAGATGTTTTTTTAATACAGGTAAAAGCATCGCAATAAAAAAATGTAATAAAATTCGATTAATGAATGAACCGCAAATGTTTCGATACAAATTTCTCCTACATGGATGATCGATTAATTGTCTGCTTTTACACAATTTTTAAAACATTTTCAACTACCAAATATATTATTGGTAATATATTACAATACATCGAGCACAGTTTTTACCACAGTAAAAAACTGTGCTCGAAAAATTCTGCATTAAAACATATTTTTCCCCCTCAATGTCGAACTAACACACACATAGCCGATGCAAAAGTTTTCCGACCAACGAACCACTAATTCCTCATTAAAAATACCTCCTATACATACGCTTGATAAATTGACTTCAACACAATTTTAAAAAAATCCAAATGTTTGCAATATACCCATATCGTAAAAAAATCGAAACATATTTTACTTTTCCCTCAACGTCGAATAAACAGTCGGACTGTCGACATAAAAAGTTGCCTCGCCAATACAGCCGAGCGCGAAACTGTGCGAGGTAAAACTAAATATCGAGCGGTTGAATATAATGCTTATGAAGCTCGCACATTGCCCAGCGAAGCGTCGGGAAATAAATAAAGCGTCGTATATAGAAAAAGTTTTCGGTGGCGTGCGGCACAGTGCAGCGCCAGACACGTTATATACACCGGGATGGGAGCGATATCTTTGTGTGCGTACTTTTTCCCACATCTATCGCAGCCGGTGCGGTGATAAAGGGATGGGCTTTAAAGAAGTATGTTATCGTCGTTCACAACTTTTCGCGTTAAGCACGTCGGAGATTAGAAATAAATACGTGAAGTATTTTTAAAAAATAAAGAAAAAATTACTCACATGAACGGCGAGATATCAAATCTGTTTTTTTTTTTTTTTTTGTAACTCTTCAACATTGCTCTTCGTGGAAAAGCGACTGCTTTACGGCGTAGAAACCGTGGCTGCGAACATTCGATAAGAAACGTTTTCGTTGAAAAACGAAAACGGATGAATAGCAAGCGGACCGTGTCGGGAAGTGGACATTTAAATTTCGAAGCGATTCACCGTATAATTTTCGAGATAGCGCGATTGAAACGGAAAATTCCGGTGTTCGACCTCGGCACGCTTGGGATTTCGAAGTGGCTGATCTCTCGCTATCTCTCTCTCGCCACATGCTTTCCGTCGCGCGTGCCGTCGAGCTTAAGCCTTTAATGCCCAATTGTGCCGTTTCTGATACTTTTGTGAAATAGTTATTTTTTGAAAATATCTTCTTCAATTGTTGTCGAAAAAATCTCGAAGAAAATTGGCGACTGAAAAAGATCGTTTTTCGAGCATAATTTTATCGTAATATCTTTTTATTGATGTATGAATATATATGAACGTGAAAAATTGAAAAAGTAAGTTTGTCAAATCTGCCATTTGTCAAATTTAAAACTTTTCAAATGTAACTTTTTTTAATCCAACATTTTTCAAAACTATCTTTTTTCAAATCTGACGATTCTCAAATGTAAGGTTCTTTAAATGTTACATTCTTCAAACGTCACACTCCTCAAATGTTTCACTCATCAATTATTTTCATTCAGGAAAGTATCGATCGTTTTTAAAGAAAACAACATTTTTTTTTCGCACCACAAAAGGTGATTTAGTCTCGAAGTGCTGACGTACAACCCTGAGGTGCGAGAGCGGACAGGGTGGGTTGCTTGCCATTTGTCACCCTAATATTCGCTGTACGGATGGGCGCGTGGCTAAAAAGGGGTTGCAGAAACGCGTCGGCTATCGGGCAGGCGGCGAGGCCATATTCATCCCGTGTGTAGAGCCACCGGGATATATCCGGACCTTCGATAGTAGGTCTGTGGGTATTTGTGCCTGGCGAATATAGTTCCATCTTTCTCTCCCCCCTCCCCCCCCATCCCTTCCCCCGTCCCACTGAATCCCTTCTGTGTTGTATAGTGCCCAACCTCTCCACCGCTTCGGTCTCTCTCGAGGCATATATACAACTCCATTTCTCTTTCTCGGCTCCCTACACAGCGTAGCCACAAGGGGCAACAACGTGGTGGTGGGTCTCGCATTCGCCGATATCGCACCAACAAATCTGCCCCTATCTCACTCTCACTCGTTTTTTTACCCGGCATACATACATATGTATATGTACACATATCGCCGGCTGCTGAAAGACAAAAGGGCGCATGTCCCGTGTTGAAGTACGGGAGTTACGCCCTTTTGTTTCTTAACATTCGATATATGTACGTATCGATGGCTAAGAGACAGAAGGGCGTAGCTCGCATTATTTAACGTGTAAAGGGATGTGAGATAGGCCCTTATGTGTCTTAGCGGTCGATATATGGATCACAGCGGCACATAGAGAAACCGGTGGCCTCCTAGGAGCGCACTCTCCGTTCCACTCGCTTTCCCGAGCCCGTCCGCCCTCTGTACTCGCCAACATGCCCACGGGGCTCTCCCGCGGCTGAGGTATGCGGGGGTGGGCGCATGTTACCGGAAAACACGTCTATCGGGTGTACCGGAATAAAAGAATCGAAGGGCGAAAGGGAATCCGCCTTTTGTTACGTTATTCGTGACAAATGGTGGCGGGCGTCGAGCTCGAATGTCGAATAGATTTTTACGATCGAATTATATCGCGGTCTGACCATACGCGAACCTTTTCCACTGGGCGACCTCCGAACGGCCCGGGTGATGACGAAATGAGGCAAAAAAATCCGAAAAAAATCACAGTCCTCGACGTGTAATTTTGTCCGTGGGAGGACGCTCAGGAAGACGTTCAGGAAGACGTTCAGGAAGACGCTCAGGAAGACGCTCAAGAAGACACTCAAGAAGACACTCAAGAAGACACTC
>JAPYZC010003803.1:0-34296 GCA_030522665.1 Ichneumoninae sp. A BG-2022a
TGGACATAGTAGATATTGGACATAGTAGATATTGGACATAGTAGATATTGGACATAGTAGATATTGGACATAGTAGATATTGGACATAGTAGATATTGGGCAAAGTAGATATTGGACAAAGTAGATATTGGACAAAGTAGATATTGGACAAAGTAGATATTGGACAAAGTCGATATTGGACAAAGTAGATATTGGACAAAGTAGATATTGGACAAAGTAGATATTGGACAAAGTAGGAATTGGACAAAGTAGATATTAGACAAAGAAGATATTGGACAAAGTCGATATTGGATAAAGAAGATATTTGACAAAATAGATATTGGACAACGAAGATATTTGACAAAGTGGATATTTGACAAAGTGGATATTTGACAAAGTGGTTATTTGACAAAGTGGTTATTTGACAAAGTGGATATTTGACAAAGTGGATATTTGACAAAGTAGATATTTGACAAAGTGGATATTTGACAAAGTAGATATTTGACAAAGTGGATATTTGACAAAGTAGATATTTGACAAAACGGATATTCCACAAAACCGTAGCCATTGGCGGTTTCACAGTGGCGAAAGCACGAGGGTGATGTTATCTCGCACACTATGGTCGTGCGCTTGTAGGACAAACGACGATTATCGGTAGAGAATTACAGCTCTGTTATTGCAGGAATGTCTGTTATTTTATCGGAGTTATTCAATTAGTGCGTCTCAGTGCCGGTCCTCGATTGGCGAGACGCTAACAGCTGTTCTTGCCAAGTTCGCTAACCATCTAACGATTCACGTGTATTCCGCTGCAGCGGTGCGCGAACTCGCCGGTAAAGGGATTCGGTGCAGTCAACCACGAGGAAGTGAGATAGCAATAGTATTGCACCGTTGGGCATTCACCCTCGAAATATCAGTAGCGACGTTGCGGGCTCTGCGCGGAAACTTCGACGAAACCAAAAAGTTTCATTCTCGTTTTCTCCCCCTCGGACTCCACGGAGAGTTTTGTCGTCGCAGTTACCGTTGCGAAAAGTTCGAGCTAAAGTGACCTTCGTGGAAAATGAAAAATAAGACTCGAAACAAAAAGAGCGCAAAAAAAGTCGGAGCCGAGAGAAACGGTCGGCGCAATTCAACGCCCCGCGAGGCATAACTTTCTATTTGTCCCGCAGAATTTCCGAAATTCCACAACTAACGGTCCGCCAATGCAAGCGTCAATGCCTTTTTTTCTGCATTCTAACAAGTTTGGCTGAACGCAACACACGTTCACTGCAACTCGGCAACGTATAGCACTGTAAATCTGTCTATAGCAAGCTCTCGAGACAATATTCGATACCGCTCCGAAAAGTTCGCGCCAAAGTGACCTTCGTGGAAAATGAAAAATAAGACCGAAACAGAAAGAGCGGAAAAACAGTTGGAGCTGAGAGGGACGGTCGACGCAATTCAACGCCTCGCGGGCCATAACTTTCTATTTGCCCCGCAGAATTTCCGAAATTCCACAACCAACGGCCCGTCAATGCTTTTTTTTCCACATTCTACACAGTAAACAAAGTTCTTTCTTTTTACAATAACTTATTTTCCATAAATTTATTATCCATAAAAGTTCACAATGTTTTTGTTTTTCATTTTTTTTTATTTTCTGCTGTTAAATTCCATAACTAACGTTCCTCCAATGCAGCGTCGATGTTTTTTCTCTGCATTCTATGCAGTAAAAAAATGTTTGTACTTTTTGCAACAACGTATTGCCAGCAAACGTTGCCAAATTTTTTTATTCGTTCGCTTTCCGATCGCACCAGTTTTACGAACGCCAGTTTTACGAACAAAATTACAAACCAACATTTTTCTCCTTTTATTTTCCGTGACATTAATATTCCAACCTGAAAAAATCAGCTTGTTTAATTTATTTAACTTATTTAGTTTAATTTAATTAACTTATTTAACTTATTTAACAAAATTATTTTTGCGAAACTTTGTATTCCGATTCTACTAAATAATTTGTTTACTGTGTAGCGAGTTTCGTTGTATGTAGCACATGTTCGCCGAAACTCGACAACGTACAGCACAGTGAATGTATCTGCAGTAAGCTCTCGAGAGAATATTCGATACTTTAATCTTTATCCACTTTCGAGGCCGTTTGTCTATGTATTGATTTAATACTCTCACGGGAAATCGACTGTAGGAGGATCAGACGAGATACGGGTGCGGGAAAAGCTTTCACTTCACAATAAGAAGAATATTTCATTATATTCTATGTGAGTAGCTGTATCGAGAGCTGCCGGGGGCAACACGTAAAAATCTCTTATCATTGCAATGGGCATTGTATAGGCGGAGCGCGGCGCGGAATCCCTATTTACTGAATAATGGAAAGCAAACATAAGGGTATTCTCCATCTTCTTTTTTTTAACCACTCAATTTGCAAGCTCGGCTTTCCAGCTTTTCAATAACAACGTTTCATCAGCGGAGGAAATAAATGCAACGTTACCGCACAATGCGCGCTATTGCATTCTAATTATGATAATCCGTAAATTTGGAATGCCACATCATCATCAGTATTATGGTACACAACTCTCTCGACGGTTCAATTTTATGAATTTATAAATCTGTTGCAATTTCAATATTAATTATCACCGGTTACCGTGTGCAGCATCGGCGTAACGTCGAGGATTAAAACTTTGCGCGACAATGGAAAAGCAACATGCATATATTTTACATCCGTAACGATATTATAATTCCTCGTAGAATGATATTTTGCGCGTGAAATCAGAGACCACGATGAAAGGCGTATTCGGTTTTGGAGCGGGTATTATTAATTGGAGTCACCACTATTTATCTCAAGTACGAACTGTCGGACGTCTGCTCTGTTCCAAAGTCCAATCAAAACTGTAGGCATCTTGATGGTAAATAATCTGTACTTTTGTCATACCGAGCTATCGCAGTCTATGCAACAATCATGTGTCTCAGTAATTTCTTATATCCGTATTCGCACAGTACTTTCGTTACGCCGGCAACGAAGAAGTTGTCAAAATTGGCAGAATTTGTACTGATTCATGAATTTTGGTAACTTAAATTTTCTTATCGCTTGTTCACTGCGATGACTATGTCTGGTGTTCACCTATAACGCAGGTCTACATTCTAGGCACAGCTTTGATGTCGTCACGGTCGATAGACTTCACTGAGAACTTTGTATGCATGGCTCTCCATCGCAGTTGTCATGAAAGGATATTCTTCAGATGTGAAATATGCAATGTATGACGTACTCGGTTTTGGGGCAGATATTATTAATTAGAGTCACCACTATTTAGGCGAGACCGGGGCAAAATGGCACAGCGGGGCAAAACGGGACAGTGAGAGCAAAACTCAATTTTCCAATAATTGTTTGACGCCCAATTTTGTCCTACCAATACATCCAGATTTTTCAAGCCGTTTTGCCCCACGTACCACCATCGCTACCATTTCAAAGTTATTGGAGAATTGCGTCTTCTCTCATTATTCCGTTTTGCCCCGGTGTGCCATTTTGCCCCGCTCTCCCCTATGTCAAGTACGAATTGTCGGTCGTCTGCTTTTTTCCAAAGTCCAATCAAGACTCTAGTCATCCCAGCAATGAATAATCTGTACGTTTATCATTTGTCATATCGAGCTATCCCAGTCGTCTATGTAATAATAAGGTGTCTCAGTCAATCCTCATCTCCATATACGTACAGTAGATTTTTCGCGCCGACAAACCAAGACCTTGTCAAAATTGGCAGCATTTGCACTGATTCATGAATTTCGGTAACTTCAATTTTCTTATCGTCTGTCGCGATGGTTACTGTTCGCTGCGATGACTATGTCTGATGTTTACCTACATCGCGGGTCTACATTCTTGGCACAGCTTTGATGTTGTCACGGTCGATAGACTGCACTGAGAACTTTGTATGCCTGGCTCTCCATTACAGTTGTCGTCATGAAGGGATATCCTTCAGATGTGGAATATGCAATGTGTGATGTGATGTTAGCGGGAGCCATGTGTGTGCGTACAATCAAAGAGGAAACGGTGTATGTCCCGTTGGGCCGGACTGCCGCTCGGTTCGTCCTAATATTACTAAAGTGAACCGAGCGAAGGTAGGAGCAAGCAAGCCACTGACCGCTTAATCAAAGTGCTTGTACTTTCGGGGGATTATCTGCACACACCGCAAACATGCCCGCATAGCACGTCACGTGTGTTCTTCCATCAGAAACTTCTCTGTGGTAGTTCATACCTGCACGGTAAACACATTTGTCTTTTATACCTAAAGGGGAGCAGCTGGGACTGGCTCGAATCAATTTTACTTATCACGCTGCAAAGCATTTTGGGCGAATACTTTTATTAACACTTTTTCCGTATGTCACATATTTTCTTCATCGCTACTAGAGTGATAATTGATTTGATCCAATGGTTATCAATATTGATAGAAAATGAGATACTTTATTCATCAGCTGGTGCGCGTTTGGCATGGAAATTATAACGAGCAACATTATAAATGTATCAGTTTTGACTTGCGTATTGCCACTGGTCCTTGCGCGCAACGCAAACATGCCCGCATAGCACGTCACGTGTGTTCTTCCACCAGAAACTTCTCTGTGGTAGTTCATACCTGCAGGGTAAACACATTTCTCTCTTATACGTAAAGGGGAGCAGCTGGGACTGGCTCGAATCAATTTTGCTTTTTGTGCATTTTGGGTGACAGCTTTCAACGCTTTTTTGCACCCAGAAAAAAAATTTATTTGACGGCCACTGTTTATTAAGATTAAGTAAAATATTTATTTCATTTAAATAGATATTCATTTAAATTAAGCAAATAGTTACTTAAATGAAATAAATATTTATTTAAATCAAATAAATATTTAACTTAATCTTAATAAACGGTGGACGTCAAATAAATTTTTTTTCTGGGTGTGGTAGTCACGTTTCTTCATCGCTGCTGGACTGATCGTTTATTTGGTATGATATTTGAAAATGAGATACTTTATTCGTCGGCTCCTGCTCGTTTGGCATCGAAATTACAATGAGAACATTATAAATGTATCAGTTTTGACCTCCGTATTCCCACTGGCTGTTGCCCGCGAAGGCAATTCAATTTTCAATGTAATCTCATTCGTCCCGAGCCAGCTGAATAATTATTAGAATTCGAACACGCGAGTACAAACAGACACGAAATTGTTGTAGTTAATGTTCACAACTGCGGCATTTACCTTAAACCGTACCTGTACGAGACCCACGCGCAATGCCATGGCTCTTTCGTCATAACAATGTTTCACGTTATCTCAACGAGATAGAACGGAAACCTCCACAGCACTGCCGGTATCCCCGGAGAGCGTTCAACTTGTCTCTGGCATTCAGGCAAATTTCCACAAGTGAAATTCGTTTGTGTGTACCCGTAGACTCGTTCCGAGCGCGCCGTTCAAAAGTTGTATTAAATTTGCCGAACAAGTATTATACATAGATGCACGAAATTGATATCTGTTTGGTTATTTACTTTTTGAGTCCTTATAGATTAAATGTCATTTTCTAATAAACAGGATATATCTGTGGCTAATAATAACCAATCCAGTGTCAATCCAAGAACTTTAACCACAAGTGCTAAATACATGATTGAGTTTATTCGACTGAAATTCGAATGAAATAACGGATATCGAAAATGCGGGTTATTTTGGCCATGGATTTTTTTAAGAGAGAATATTACTTTTTGACTCTTATAGATTAAATGTTGTTTTTCTAAGCACAACGGTATACACGTGGCTATTATTAGCCAGTGCAGTGTAATAACAATAACTTTAAACACAACAATTGTCACACCCATGTTCCGATTTATTCGACTGAAATCAGTCATCGAGCGACTTCTTATAATTTCTTAAGCGACGACAATGCAAATTTTGGCCACGGATTTTTTGAAGAGGGAATCATATTTTTAAGATATTTTTAACGGTGCATGGACTGATTTCACGCACCGATACGAAGCTCGTTCCATCGCCCACCTCGCAGAAATTCCTTTCATTTCATTGCGAAAGGTACGAACCAAGAAATTTTCGCGCGAAGATGCCGTGCAGCATCGTAACGCCATTGAATAGGATTGCTCTTCTGGAGAGTGAAAAATTCGTGGCAACGTTTCACTGCCCGCCGCCACTACGCGCAATCGCCAAAGTTATTTTTCATCCTTGTAACCTTATCTTTTCGATTGAATGGTGAATTGATACTGTACGAGTATGTGTCGAGCGCATGGACACGCGGTCTCTCGAGACACTGAATATATTTCTGAAGTTGAAGAATGAGACGTTGGATAAAATTCCTTTCAGAAATGGTTATCAAGATTGGACACTTCACTTCATCCATTTTTGTCAACGAGTACATTCGAGATACATGTGAGAGAAAAATGTAAACAAAATTTTTGCGACTTTACCTCCTGCTTCAAAATCTTACTTCTAAACCGAAACCGACGTCACTTCCGGTTTGAAAATAGCATTTTCGAATGCAGCCAGTGACAGAAACGCGTGAATTAAGGAACGCAACAAAGGGGATAAAAACAACGTGTGTGATGTGTCCCAAATGTGTTTGGAATTTGTCTCAAATCTGCACAGTACAAAATAATTTCGTAAAAACGAAATGCGAAATTTCGTAAAAATTATTTTTCGATAAATAAGAATATACGAACCTGTCCTTTTATTTGCAGTGTCATTGACAATTTTAGTTTGTACTTTTGCTTGTAAAACTACAAAATTAACAGATAAAAACTTGTGATCGTTTGTGGACAATAAGTTATAAAAAGTACAAACTTTATTTACTGTGTAGCCAGTGACAGAAACGTGTAAATTAAGGAGCCCGTAATAAGTTCGATTGAGTCTTCGTTGTTTTGTTTTACTGATTAAATGCATAAAAAAAACTTTCTACCTTGTAGCCAATAGTTTCCATTATCCATAGTTAATTAAACTAACGGTTGCCCAACTCCCCGCTCAAGAGGTGGGCGATAGGCAATCGAAAGGCCTCGCAGTTAATACAATACAGTTAATACTCCCTGTTCGAGGATCGTTTTTCTGCCTGTTCGAGGATTGACGCGGTCCAATAATGCCAATCGTTGTCCATGCAATCTGTGTCTAGTGCGCAACACCTGCGCCTCTCCGTTTTGCAATTAATCGATATGACGTAGTTCTGTATATATATGTATATATTATATATATATCAGATGACTGTCACGCTCGGTTTACATAAACGTTTGGGAAACGTCGAGTAATTACGTGACATAGTAACAAGTATAGTGCATGTTGCCGAACAGTGAACAAGAGCTCGGGCTGATACACGGGATTCGCCCCCTACACCTCTGTCTGTCGACATTATTAAGCTGGTGTCAGATACTGTTGATGCGTGATGGTGGGTCGAATGAGCCCGCAATTAGCCATTAAAATCGTGACTTTGTGGAACGGCCGGTTGATCAACCCGCGGGGCAAACCGTTCCGGGTCTAAACGGTGAAATTAGCCGAGTTAGAATAATTCCTGTTGCAGTATTTCTAACAAATGTTGCAGTAAGACCATCGTCTTTACGAAGGAGCTTGGTGTATTTTTATTTAAAGTAGTACTAGCACAATGACTGGCGCCGCCTAAGTTCGAGAGAAAAAAGACAAAGATTACAAACACTTCTCGATGAGAAAAAAATCTGAAAAAATTGTAGCATATAAAAGGTGCTGAAAAGAAGATTGTTTGTGCATAATAATAATTTCAGATAGTTCATAACAAATTACTGAAAAACAAAAATTGTGCAACAAATTACCTGGCAACCAAATTTTTTTTTTATTATGAAAATGATTTGTTAATTTTTCTGAATACGTATTAATTTTTTCAGAATTTTATCTAATACTTGAAAATTACGATTTTAAACAAATTTTAATATAAAGGAAACGAATAACATTTTGGGATCATTATTATGGATGAACAATCTTATCAGCATCTTCCATATGCTTGATTTTTTCCAGATTTTTATCCGATCGAGAAGTGTTTGTAATTCTCTTATATTCCTCTCAAACTTAGGCGGCGTCAGTCATTGTACTGTAAACTTTGTACTGCACTCGTAAACTTTACATTAGCTTTAAGAGACAGGTCATTTGTGTTAGTTTTGCACTGAGAAAAGTAAATGGTTGGATTAACCAAGGCGCGATGCCATAAGTTGAAAGGTGTTGTTTGGTTGGTTCAACAAAAATGTTAGTTTGAATCGATTGAAGCAAATAATCGTTTAGCAAATCAATGCTTTGCTTGGACCAAACGAACAGCAGCTTTGAACGTGTGTCAGTTTTGGTTAATCCAGATATTTTTATTTTTAGTTTTTTGTATTGTCAACAAAAGTAATTTATACTCGGAATCGACGGCATGGATTTTTATAAAAAATTATATACTTACATCATTCTGGGCGAAAGTCGGTGTGATAGGTCCGTCGCTGGCCTCCCACTTGTCGGCGATACGGAGCGTCTCAGCCGTTTTCTGCTGAACCGATTTCGACTCATCCAGCAGCGTCAGCTCGTAAAACTCTTGTATATCTGTAACATAACCGAGGAAATATTTTGCGTGATTGAAATGGCTACGATATGTCACGGGCGGGACAACAATATGGTTGGCAAATGTACTATTATTGGAGAATGCGTGCAAGCGCTCGAATGTAAAGGCAGACATACTTTGCATCATACTTCCTTCTTTTATTTGTTCATCGTGTGAATGTGAACCGCTATTTTATTGTTTTTACTATGGCACATATTTCACCGTTTTCTGAGGGGCATTTTTGGCATTGATGAAATTTGTGATTTAATAATTTCACGTGTCAGTTAAAAATAAATTTCACCGTATGTGAAATATTTGACAATGTTTCAGACATTGTCCAATATTTCAAATTCATACTTATTATAGGCACTGAAAAGATTCATTTTGCATAATAATAATTTCAAAATGTTATTAAAAAATTGTTGAAAAAAATTGGACATCAAAATATGTGGTAACTCAACTTTTTTTTTAATGAAAATGATTCGTTCACTTTTCGGAATAAGTATGAATTTTTCGCTCCAACTTCCTTAAAGCAGACGTGTTACGCGGTCGACACGTTTGATAATGTAATTCGGAATACCATTGACACTGGAGCCCGATATCTTGTGCCCGCGTTACAGTCGTCTACTAGTTACTTGATCGGGAAATATCTAACATCGGCGGAGTAAACGGGGGGCGCAAACCGTGGATTTAACTTGAGCCAGTAACAGTATACGGAGCTTTCAGAGGGTTTCATATATTCAAGTGACCCGAGCAGCGCGCTCAGAGAGACGAAGAGAGACGCTCGAGACTGGGGTTATAAAGGTCAGTGTATCCGTGGAAGCGCCGCGATAAGGAGAGGACATAATTTTCAATAGTTTAGAACAGGCTACGTACGCTAAGAGGAAGAAGGATGGGTAGAACAACGAGAGGATATAGAATCGCCCTCGCGGCCATGTGCACGTTCCCAAAGCGTGTGCCCGCCCGCGCTCTGAATTGCCAAGAATATATATCACCCCACGACGTGTCTACCGCAGGTCGTCTGGGTCGCGAAAGCCCGTAACTCCTTGGCTTGCACTCCGCGAAACCATTCTGCAGATACAGCACTCCGTGACAATACGGAGATCGGGAGAACACAGCTAGCTACGAGCCAGCGTCACAGAGGCGAGTTTGCGATATGAGGAAGGGAAGGCGTAAGCTCGCTTGAGACGAGAATAAGAGGCTCTCCTTGACTCTCTTATCGTCCAACTTATCATTCGTGGCGAGTGGATCCGAAACGTCGCAAAAATAAGTGCAATGACAGTAGCGGTACAGCTAGGGGAATCCGGGGCAAAATGGCACACCGGGGCAAAACAGGATAATGAGCCAAAACGCAATGGTACGTTGGTCAAAGCGGGTTTTGAAAACCCGGATTTATCGTTGGGACAAAATACGGCATCCAAAAATTATTGGAAAATTGAGTTTTGCCCCGATGTGTCGTTTTGCCCCGTTGCGCCATTTTGACCCGCTCACCCCTACAGGTTCCAACGACCAACCAAAGATGGAATTGGAGGCGCTTAGAGTAAATTTAATTGACGATTAATTTGGCTCGCTAATTATAATACTGAGGTTGTTGAGTAAGTCCATGTTTTTAGGAGATTATTTTATAGAGAATTGTAAGTGGTGGTTCTGACTGAGTGCAATCTCTTATCGACTCAGGAGAATCTTTCAGCTTATCTTTCGTACCGAGTGGATCCAATATGTCGCAAAAGAGGTAAAAAAAAATTAAATTGTAAAAAGTAAAGAGAATATATATTGGAGCGACTGCCAACGAAAAATATAGGGTAGAGCGGAGCAAAATGGGGCAACGGGGCAAAACGAGGTTTTGGGCAAAACGTCATTTTTCAATAATTTTTGGACGCCCGAATTCGCTCTATCGAATACATCAGGCTTTTCTGCCCAGTTTTGCCACCTTGTCCGATCCAAAAATGATTGGAAAATTTAGTTTTGCCCAAAAACCCCGTTTTGCTCCGTTGCCCCGTTTTGCCCAGCTCTCCCCTAATTTAAATTTAATTGACGATTAATTTCGCTCGCCTATTAGACAACTATTATACTACTAACGATGTAACGTAAGTCCATGTTCGCAGGCGATTATTTTATAGTGAATTATAAGTGGTGGTTCCAGCTCAGTGGAATCGAGTTATTCGTTAACATCGAACTTCATGCATCTCGCAGGTATATAATTAGGAAGTAAGATAGTTAGAGGCTTAAACTTATAGTCGTTATACGGGAAGGAGTCTCTCGTAAACGCGGCAACACCCTCTTGGGGATATATATATGGTAACGAACGATAGTTTACAGCAGCTGCAGCCGGAGAAGTCTGAGCAAGCTTCTCCAGAGAAGTTCATTGATTCGCCGCGCCCTGCCGGAACTTTCAAAGCTCTACCATAGATGAGGCGCATCGTATCGGTGTTAGAAACGAGAGAGTGCGGTACCCACGAGCGAATGAACCGAGAAAAAGTGGAAGCCGTGCGTGGTATCGACTCTCTTGGTTCTACCTCGACGTTCGCGAAATTCGATATTTCATCAAACATTACAGTTCACGACATATCGGACTTTTGTAAATGAACGGTCGCAACCTTTCACATCAAATTCGAAATATTAATTGGAAACATGAAATTTAAAATATTAATTTGAAACATGAAATATTTATTTCAAACATAAAATTTGAAATATTAACTGGAAACATGAAATATTTATTTGAAACATGAAATTTGAAATTTTAATTGGAAACATGAAATATTTATTTGAAACATGAAATTGGAAATATTAATTGGAAACATGAAATATTTATTTGAAACGTGAAATATGAAACTCGTGGAACTCGGTGATGAAGATGCGAGATGCGCCACATTCCGTGCCGAGATCAGCACTCGTGGCCGGTACGCTGGACGCCGGAGTGCGACTCAAAGTTGAGTGCGTCGACACAAAAAGTGCTTTCTTAAACGATGCGTTTTTAATTGGGAGTTAATTAAATCCATTACGCCATAGACGGTGAGGCGCGGCGTACCGACAACCAGAACCATACGGTAATCGTCCTCTTACTCTTCCGCAATTAACGCTTTTCGTCATTTTTTTTCCCACAGAATCTGCGACGCCTCCGTGAATGTGCACGACTGGAAATATTCTCTTTTGACTTTCGCCTTTGCCGGCCCGCTCACTCATTTACTCCGCTAATTTTAATTTGTTCCTTTTGCTTCCTTTATTCCGAAAAAAAACCGTTTAACGAGCAACTGACAAACTGACGTTCAGAGTTGCTTTCTGAGGACTGAAAGCGACACGGAAAATCTCTCGAATTACGAGACTATTATATGGTCGCGAAAAATGTTTGCCAATTATATTTTCGTTGTATTACAAACTTGCTTAATTAAGGTCGGATTAATTTTTTTTTTTTTTTTTAACTTACACGACTCACAAGAACTCGCTAGCTCAATATATAAATTGAAGTCTGGAGAAATAGGAATAGAACAATTTTTTAGAAATAGGATACTTATTTCTAAAAAAAAAAGTATTTAACGAACAACAGAGATATTCAGAGTTGCTTTCTGAAGACTAAAAGCAAAACGTAACATTTCTCGAATTTCGAGACTATTACATGAGTTACAGGAAGTTAGCCCCCCATTTTTAGAAATTCCGGACTCTAAACGTCGTTCTGCGATGTTCCAAAAGTATAAATTTTAAAAAATGTTTCCCAATAATATTTACGCTGGATCATAAACTTGCTTTCTGAAGTCGGCTTCAAATTTTTTTGTTCTTACACGAGTCGCAAGAACTCGCTAGGCCAAGATATAAATTGAAGTCTGGATTTCTATCTGCCTGTATGTCAGTTTGTCCAATTCCTGTGGGAACCCCGTAGAAGCCACGAGTTTCATCCTCCGGCGCCTGACGTCCCGACGTCCCGACGTTCTGACTGACGCTCGGAGCTCCGCGTCCTGAATGTGCGCCAGTCCCAATGTTTTGCTTCGCGCGAAGATCTACGCGAGAGGGTAAGATTCTAGAGGACTCACCCATGCGTTTCACGTTTACCCTCGTTCCGTTTTATACAGTACGACGCGAAGTATTCTGTATATCGTCGCGCTGGATCAGCATATTTTCCATCCGCTGAAATATATAAGATCGTTAAATCCACCGAGATTTATGACATGATGAAAAAAAAAATTGTCGACAAATCTTATCCTCGGGGGCTTGGAGATTTCGATCAGTGAATCAAAGTGACGCAGATTAATGTGTAGTTCCACCCCTCATATAAAAGTTTAGTGAAATATGTGCGGAAAAATGTCCATGATCGTTACATAATTGCCTTGGGCAAAGAAACAATTTAAAAAATGTTATATCGGAACCGCTATCGAATATAATCAAAGATGCATAGCCCTAAGTAGCCTAAGTACTTGAAGTACGCAATGAAGTATCATGATACTTCATTATGTACTTCAAATACTTAGTGTATATGCCCAGGTCTCATATGTATTAAAATCAGAAGTTGAAATTGAAGAACTTCTGATTTTGATCAGCGAATCAAAGTTTAATGAAATTTGTGGGAGATAAATATATAACCATGATCATACATATGAGCTGCGGGTAATGAAACAATTAAAAATATATTGGTAGCTTTATCGAAAACTGCAAAAGCCGTGGGTGATGGATAACTTTTTTATCGAAAAAAATTGTTTGTTATTCGGCCACTGTAAAAAGTCGTAACTATGTGAGTACTCCGCGTGAGTTGTCTAGGTGCAAATTATAGGGAATCGCATGGTTTATGTATTAAATGACGTCTGACGGAACGACGTTCAACTCCCCGGCTTGCAAGCTAGTGCTGTCAGGAACGAAGGAGAACGCCCAAGCAAACGTTGAAACTCTATCCACATACACCCCCACGAGAGTGGTAGAAGAAGCGACGATAAGACGTGGCCGCACAATGAAAAAAGTAATAGGTCGGATGGAAGAAATACCGGTACGGGAGTCGCGGGTCCGTTAATTTTCCTCCGGTGTAAGTCTATCCTGGAGGTGCAGTAGTGCGAGCTGAGTGGAAGCTCTCAGTGGTAAAGAGCTTATCGTACTTCCTTCCAGCGCGAGAAAGGCCGTTACACTTCGGTCCGTTTCCCTCCCGCATCCCTCGTACGTTTTCCACAGAAACCCGGAGTTCATACGTCCAACCATTATCTACATAATAACAAAGTTCACGTCGATTGGACACACACCGTTACTCACAGACACTCACACGGATTCTCACATGGATACTCACAGATGCTCACATGGATAGTCACAGATGCTCACATGGATACTCACAAATGCTCACATGGATACTCACAGATGCTCACATGGATACTTACAAATGCTTACATGGCTACTCACAGATGCTCACATGGATGCTCGCATGGATGCTCACAGATGCTCACATGGATGCTCGCATGGATGCTCACATGGATACACGCATGGATACTCTCATGGACACTCGCATGGCTACTCGCATGGATACTCGCATGGATACTCGCATGGATACTCGCATTGATACTCACATGGATACTCACATGGATACGCGGATGGATACTCACATGGATACGCGGATGGATACTCGCATGGATACTGGCATGGATACTCGCATGGATACTCGCATGGATACTGGCATGGATACTCGCATGGATACTCGCATGGATACTCGCATGGATACTCGCATGAATACTCACATGGATACTCACATGGATACTCACATGGATACTCACATGGATACTCACATGGATACTCACATGGATACTCACATGGATACTCACGTGGATACTCACGTGGATACTCACATGGATACTGACATGGATACTCACATGGATATTCGCATGGATACTCGCATGGATACTCGCATGGATACTCGGATGGATACTCGGATGGATACTCGCATGGATACTCGCATGGATACTCACATAGATACTCACATGGATACGCATGGATACTCATGGTACGCGTCGATACTTACGGGTACTCACGGATACGCTCGGATACTCACAGATGCTCAAATACTGACACATACTCACAGACAGCCGCATAGATAATGCGAGTAGGCGAAGCGCGCGGGCCAACATAACCGCTAGTATCATTATGTATCTATAATATAGGTACATAAATCTGTACAACTATGGTGAATATGTAATGTATACGGCGAATCCGTATCTATCGTTCAGCACCGTAAAACTTTACGAACCCCTGAGAACCTTTTCGCGCATCTACGCTTGACACGGTGCACCGACTATCCCCGCAGTGCATTCCATGCAACCATCGCTGCAGGGACGTTTATCCAATGGAAGTTGCCGTACGAGACCCCACAGCCCCTGCGGTATCGAGAGGAAATTGTAGGCGTGCTCTACGGTCATACTATTACTACAACGCTTCGCGGTGCAATGGCCGAAAGTTCCGCCGGTAGTTATCCAGACCGCGCACGGGTTTCATGCCCCTTTAAATTCTTATCCCGCTCACCAATATTTTCCAAGAGATTAAAGTGCTCCTCGAGGCAACGCATTTTCAACCCAAAGGTATGACGTTCTGACCTCAACGCGGGGGCTTCAAGGACGCTAGGGAGCTCCCGGCAATCAAAAGTAAGAGTGAAACAGGGGCGGTTAATGAATTTATGGAAGTTTATAAGTACTTCTTATGAAAAGCATCAAAAATATTTTTTTTTTCCTTATTATAACATTATTTTTTAATTTTTTTTCGCGAAAGAAACCACCAAATGAGATCCTGCGCATGTGTCTCTGAACTTCCCAGATAGCATCGTGCAGCAGGCTTAATGGGAACGCCTCCCTGTTCCCCTTCTCGTCATTTGGCTTTGTGAATTTTCGTTTCGACGCACGAAGACGATAATGAGAGACGGAGAACGAGAGAGGGATTCCCAGCCGCGAAGTACTCAAATTCCAAGTGCAACCACAATGCAAACCATCGCAGTCACATGAAAGTTTCTAAGTACTTCTTATGCACCCAGAAAAATAATGTATTTGACGGCCACCGTTTATTTGGTTTAAATAAAATATTTATTTGATTTAAATGAATAATTATTTCATTTAAGTAACTATTAACTTAATTTAAATAAATATTTACTTAAATAAAATAAATATTTTACTTAAATCAAATAAACGATGGCAGTCAAATAAATTTTTTTTCTGGGTGTGAAAATCATCAAAAATAACATTTTTTTTTCCTTACTATAACATTATTTTTAACATTTTTTTTTCGCGAGAGAAACCACCATATGAGATCCTGCGCATGTGTCTCTGAACTTCCCAGATAGCATCGTGCAGCAGGCTTAATGGGAACGCCTCCCTGTTCTCGTTCTCGTCATTTGGCTTTGTGAATTTTCGTTTCGACGCACGAAGACGATAATGAGAGAGGGAGAACGAGAGAGGGATTCCCAGCCGCGAAGTACTCAAATTCCAAGTGCGACCACAATGCAAACCATCGCAGTCACGCGGCGTCGCCGAAGTTCGCCGGGGAGAATTGGAACGGTTAACGCCGCGCAGCGGCTTTCACTGCAGTTGCTGGTAATCGTAAACTATGGCAATGTTCTATCCATCACACACACTTTCTCGTCAAGTGAAAGCGCTTGAACAGCACTAGCTTTTCATCTCCCTCTCCCTCTCTCTCTCTCTCTCTCTCTCTGCAGCTCTATCGGTTTTCGAATACCGGTTCGTCTCTTCCATCAATTCACGTGCCACACCCGATCCTCGCACCAGCGGATCCTACGATATTAACGAACGCGTTTGATCCTAACGAGCATCGCTCGTTAGCCGCGGTTGACACAGCGCCGCACACTTTTGATTCTCTGTCGCTTCATCGGGAAAAAAAAATTGTCCGCATCTCATTTTTTCGACCGGATGCGAAGCCGTACCGGAAATTTTGGGCGCAACGACCGAGACGCGCGGAATAGAACCGGGATAATGTAATAGGGGAATAGTTGTCGGGACCCAACATAGACACGTCCGTGCAAACCAACGCGTGTATTACCTGCAGCAGCTAAGCAGGTCGACCATGCGCTGAGAGCATTGCTGTGTAACCAACATAACCGTAAACAGGCTGGCCGGTCAACAGGGCAAGTGTCCTCAACCTATTTCAGTACTGGAACCACCACGGCCGGAATATTCCGCAGGAACAAGACCCTCGGTACCGGCGCACGTACATGTACACCCAAAACTGTTTGTATGGCCTCGCCTCCTTGCGACTCATCTCACCTAGGTATTGTGCCTATGTACTGTCGAAGCGCACGAGCCCACCCGACGGGATAAATCATACGATGGCATCGGACCACTATCCACGCGGATCATTGAAACGTAATCAATGATACGAACACATTGACCCACCGCTATCGCAACCGCTTCTAATGCACATGGAAACTATCCATTCGTCGTGTAACCCCGTTCCAAAAATGACCCATTCCACACGGAGAAAAATAGTTCTGTTTCTCTAACAAAATGTTGATCGTTAACAATTTATTGTTGTGGCAGCGAAAATATTTGGCTGCTGCAGCAAAATATTTGTTGTCACAGCAAAATATTTGATGCCACAACAAAATGTTTTGTTGTCCCTACGTTAACCCGGTAAATCAGTTATGGTAACAAAATTCTTGTTGTCCTAACAATTTTTTTTTCTCCGTGCATTGCCCAAAAAGGACCATTTTTCGCGATGAAGCTATCTTATGTATATTTTGGAAAACTGTGGATTTGTTTGTTGGTTTGGATGTTTGTTCATCCCCCCTCCCACTCGCTGAGCCTCCCTTTTAGTGAAGCTGACACCGCCCCACCCCTCCGACCTTCCCCGTCGGTTTTCATGGAATATGCAATGGATTTGGAATTCCGAGATTCCATTCTGTATGCAATAATTTCGTTATTTCGGCTTTTATGGCATATAGGATGAATTTCGAAATTGCATTTCATATGGAATGAATTTCCATATGCGATCCATGCGAGCCCGCGAATCGCGCGAGCCAATATAACCGCCAATTCGATATATTGTCAAGTTAATTGGCATCACAATCTTAAATTCGTCCTGAATTGGACTGTAATCATTGAAATAATTTTAGATAATTGATCGCTCATGGTCTCGCAGTTTTCCGTCATAGTTCTCAGTTCACAATTTGCAAGCTGGATGTTCCAAAAAAAAAACACTGTCATTTTTATTCGAGGGTTCGGCCGCTGCATCGAACAGTAAACGGAGTTTCAAACAAAAAGGACTGCAACAGATATCCAGCCGTAGCTCATTGATCAGTCAGTCATCCGAGAATTGGGTATTCACCCTCCTCGTTAACCAATCCGCCCGTGCTGTAGGGGGATCGCTAATTGACTACGGAATCAATTCCGTTAAGCGCTATCTACCGAACACGCAGCATGCTTGAATTCGGATTAAATTATATCGAGGGCTCTCACTTTTTTGTTTGCGCATAGCGGAATAATCGTAATGCTACGTCACATCGGGATTAAAAAGTCGACATTGATGTTTATAGCGTCGCTCACTGTCGACCGATATTTCGAGGCGATACGTTCTGTTTCCCCCGCTAAAAAATATATGTTCATATCGCCCAGAATTTCTCCACACATCATCCTACCCTATCCATCGATACAGTTTCGGCGCTTTGTATGGGCGATATTTTTTGCTTAATAAGAATTATTGGAAATGACGAGCGCAACGCCAGGACATTCGTTTGTTTTTCCTGTCTGCGACAAAGCTGGCTCGCCCCATGGGTTGTACAGCTGTTCTATGAGCTTTCGACGTAGTTATATGGATAGTCATAATATTTACTATGTATAACAGCATTGCACATGGTATACGCGTGAGTACGTGAACACGACCCCATTAATTATTATTCCACGGGAGATCGTGTTTATTCTGCTCCGAAGCACCACTCCGTTTACATTGCAGATCCCCTCACCGGCGACGTCCCTCACGCTTCCTCGTACTCGTCTAGAGCCATCAAAGAGCAAAAACTGCAAAACAATGGCTCGAGAGATTATATGCGTGAGGGTTTCACCCTGCTCTACTGTGTTTTTGTAATAACAAGCGCGCGATCTTTATGGCTGCGCAGTAACGGCCTAACGAGAGGTACGCAAGGGTTCAAGTGCACAGAGTTCAACACCCGGGAATGTAATATGCTTTAAGGGGTATAACGAAAATACAATGTGCGGAAAATAAGGAACATAGAAAAATAGGACTTTAGAATTTTTATGTTACATTAAACATGAGGATAATTAAAAACGTAATTTGGCGGTTTTCTGCGGCAGGTGAAATCGCATTCACCAATTGTCGGACGGGGACCAAACATAGGATTTCATGGCAAATTAGTGATCGTCGGAGTATGTAAAAGGTGAGGCGGATGTTTAGGATGGTGTTTTAAAACAGCAGCCGCCCTCATGCGCTGTGCGACAGTTTCAAGCCAGCGCTGGGCAAATAGTCTAAGTACTTGAAGTACTTCAACTTCAGCACTTAGGCCTCAAGTTGAGGACTGTTACGTCCCTAGTTCTTGGGTTCCATCGTATTGAGTACCCACAGAAATTAATTGTTGAAATTCTGCATACTGGACAATCAGTGTCCAGTACTTGATACTTCAATACGTACGTACGTTTCAATACGTACTTGAAGTACTTAAGGTATTTACTCAGCTACGTTTCGAGCGAAGATCAAATGGGTAATTACTTAGCGCAAGGGTCGTTAAGGTAGTTAATTGACCTAATAAAGTAATATTTGAATGAAGGGTTAAGTGTGCGTTTAATAAAACTTGACGAATCGCTAAAAGACGGGGAAAAAAAATTGTTGGGCAACAAGAATTTTGTTACCATAACTGATTTACCGGGTTAACATAGGGACAACAAAATATTTTGTTGTGGCAGCAAATGTTTTGTTGTGGCAACAAATGTTTTGTTGTGGCAACAAATATTTTGCTGTAGCAGCCAAATATTTTTGCTGCCACAACAATAAATTGTTAACGATCTAAATTCTGTTAGAGAAACAGAACTATTTTTCTCCGTGAAGTAGGTATGCACATTTAGGAGGAAAATTGGAGCAACGAAAGAAACTTTGTCAAGAGATGTGATATTTATCCTGGATCTCTGGTACATAAAACTTTTTGGGTGTGTTGTTAGCCCACGATTTCCGTGTTTCCGGCTGACGGGGACGTGCGACATGTCGAACAAAAATTTAGGGAAAATTTATACGAATATAGATTCTCGGCTGCGAGTGTCTGGGAGTTAGCAAGATAAATTGGTAGACTATGACCGCATCGCAGCACAGGTTCGCGTAACTATAGTTATACATGATCACTAACCATTTATCACGGTTTTTCATATTTATTATCTTAGTCTCTCTTTCATTGGCCAGCGGTATGAGGTCTTTCGTATCAACTTACGACCTGAAGCATGCCCGACCATAACAGTCTGACAACCGTCATTATTCACCTGACAGCACTGTTCTATAGTGACATTGTGTAATTCTCTTCCGTAAATTTTATTGTAAATACTGCCAGGTGGGATTTAACCATCGGCACGGATGCGACATCGCACCAATTGCCGGGGTCTTGTACTCCCTCACCGCTCAAGCCGGTATCCGCACGATCCCGGTATTAAGTCCGGAAGTGACGTAATTCTGGAATAACATCACTTCCGGTAAAAAAAAATGAGATTTTCAACGCGGAAATGATATATTTTTAGTCTAAAAATTACATGTTGAAATCGGAATAAACATATTTTCAGTCCAAAACAGAGATTTTCAAACCGGAAGTGACGTATTTACGGTATGAGGTCACGTCCGGTTGAAAAATGATATTTTCAAACCAGAGGTGACGTATTTCCGTATTATTATTGATATTATCATTACCAACACAAGATACAAATTATGCAGACAAGGCCGTAAAACATAAATACGCATATGCAAAACACTTACATAAGATACGTACGACGTCACTTCCGAAAAATGAGTTTTCCAAACCGAATGTACGTCACATTCGGTTTGGAAAGCTCAAGCTAAAGTAACACTACTTTCATATCGTTGAAGCAAAGCCCGAGCCATCGCATTCCCATTGATTGTTGCATTTCTAAGAAACGACAGTAGTCTTTCGACAGGACTAGCCCAACCATGAAGTTTCTTCCCTAATAATGTGCTGACGTGAGAATCGATTTTGTATTGTATGTATTCTCCAATCCAACATTGCAAAATGGTCACAGTGTGATATGACTGTGTCATGATCTAGACGGGCTGCAATGCTTAAGTCCAGCATAGGCATCTCCATAGCGTATTGACCGACCTCTAGACCCGAGTGCGGAGGATAATGGAAGCTTCCGTCGTCGCTGCAAAGGCTCCATCATTAATCGAACCAGTGCGCTCGAAGTCAGAGCCTCCGACAGATTTTGAACTCCGTCTGGCGTTTGAGTCAGTTCGTCATTGTAGGCCGAGAGGATAATAGAGAGGGGCGTAAACCCACGGTTGACGGGTACGGAGCCGATTTCACTCCAACCCGCGGATTGAACAGGGCTCCGAAGTACATGACTCCGTACGTACAGGGTAGCGCGTCCGAATAGAGAGCAAATAAACCTTGAAGTGTATCAGTGCAGCCCCAATGGAACTATCGAACCAATCGTCGCTGAATGAACTTCCCACCTCTTAGAATAGAACTTCCTATCACGCTGATCCTATTACTGCGTACGGTGAGCTAGCTGGATAGTACGAAGCTCTCGGGCTGACAATTTTAGCGAATTTCCGTCGAATCGTTACATTAGGGCCAATTCACGTTCACGGTCGCACCTTTGTTCTTGCCCCCATATCGCTTTAACTGGTTAAACATGGCACCGACATTTTTTTTTCCGTATCGTTACATTGGGGCCAATTCACGCTCACGGTCGCACCTCTTTTCTTGCCCCCATATCGCTTTAACTGGTTAAACATGGCACCGAAAATATTTTTTTTATATCGCTTTAACTGGTTAAAGATGGCATCGAAAATATTTTTTTTCCGAATCGTTACATTAGGGCCAATTTACGCTCACGGTCACGCCTCTTTTCTTGCCCCCATATCGCTTTAACTGGTTAAACATGGCACCGACATTTTTTTTTTTCGAATCGTTACATTGGGGCCAATTCACGCTCACGGTCGCACCTCTTTTCTTGCCCCCATATCGCTTTAACTGGTTAAACATGGCACCGAAAATATTTTTTTTAATCTGCGGAAGGAAGAGTGGATTCTCGCCCGGGGGCCGCGGTGCGCGTTGGCGGATAATTTATCCAGCCGGCGAGCGCGGGCTGCTTTTGCCGAGCTTCCTGAGTACCTACGTGTACCTAAGTATAGGTAATTATCACGACTACCGTCACCGCGGCGGTGGCGGAAAGGTCGCAGCATTCCGTGCCTTCTCCGCTCGCATTTATAACACCCGCTAAGCCACCCGCGGCTCCAAGTGAGAACGAAGGAAGCGAAAAATAGAGGATAAAACAAGGGGAGGGTGGGGGTGAGGGGGGTGGAAAAATATGCGTATTTAGCCCGGGAGCGCGTGAGAGCCTGCAAGGAAAATAAATGTAATAACGCGATTTCGTGGCGGAATTCGCGTATGAAACTCGTTCTCGCGAATTGCCACCGGTTCACGTCGTGGCTGAAAAAAAAATTAAAGTGAGACGTTGGGACACTCGAAATGTACCGCGCTTTTTTTTTACATTTTTCACACTATTTAGAGCGCGACGACACTTGAGTCACGAGAGCCGCTGCAAATTTTCCGACGGCACCCCAAAATGATTTAGCCGGTACGTCGGTCACTGTTTTCGGCTAATCGAGTCTCCGATGGCACTTTGCACTAGACGTTTATTACGCTTCTAGGCACAATATACTGTACGAGCGTCAGCGAATATATACAGACAGGGGAGGAAAAGGGAAGAGAAAGTGCTCCGCTCTTTTGATCCCGTTTTATCAAAGTATCACATCGCACAACATATACTGTAGTATATAGGGACAATAAAAAAAGAAAAGTGCAGTTTAGTGTCCGAAGATCTGGCACTACCGTGTCAAAAGGGGTGCGGCTCTGTCTGGACGCTCAGGATTGAAATTATGTATGTGATTTATGCTATAATATTGCAACGAACGGGCGAAATCAATAACACACACGCCTATTTGGATTTGGGGCGGATGTTATTAATTAGAGTCACAGTTACACTGAGGAAAAAAAATTGTTGGATTAAGCAAATGCGCGGTGACATACGTTCAAAGGTGTATTTGGTTGGTAAAAAAAAATGTTTGTTTCAATCGAAACAGCTTTGAACGTATGTCACCGCGTCTTTTGGTTAATCCAACCAATTTTTTTTCTCAGTGTAAATATCTCAAGAACGGACTGTTAAACGTCAGTTTGAACCGGAATCCGTGCTGAAGTTTGATTAAGTTCGAACTTAAGATCGAAGTCGAACTACAATTGGATGTGAGTTCAGACTTAATGGGATCATTATTATGGACGAGCAATCTTATCAGCATCTTCCATATGCTTGATTTTTTTCAGATTTTTATCCGATCGAGAAGTGTTTGTAATTCTCTTTTACCTTAAGATAGATTTTAAGCACGCAATGAAGATCGGGCCAAAACTTGATCTTAAGTTCGATCTCAATAGCGATCGCAAGTTCACACTATAACGTCTTAAAATTCGATCTTCAGTCAATCCTCATCTCTATATTCGTTACAATATATATCGCCAACAAAAAAATAAAAGAACAGTTTCGCGTCCGAAGACGTTTTACTACCATATCAAAAGGCGTGCGTGGTCACCCCCAAAGCTAACAGTTGAAATTATGTATGTGCCCACTCAACATTCCGACGATTCCCCACATCTTAAGTAGCGATTGCTAATAATCAAAGTGTTCTTGGTCTGAACTGATCCAAGTCGATCGTCCACGCAAGATGTCCATCGACAAGAAGATGTTTGCTACACACCGATCTCACAAGAGTGCACTCACATGGTTCGTACTTTCACCCCGCGTAACATACAGCCCGAACACACGCACCCTCAACATCCGGCGATAGAGAGACCACTCGTGATAAAGTCTCTTTGCGATATCGTGCCGTCCCTCCTGCTGTCCCGACACGAACATGCTTTCAGCTTTAAAGCTTTAGCGATATCGGTCCCGCAGCCACGGTGCTCCTGCGACAACCTTCTTCTGGCCACCCTGAGTTCCGCCGCGGGTTAAACTATTTTATAACTGGGTCGAGTGGACGTCGACCAGCAGGCAAAGGGAAAGAATACTCGAAAGGGACGCTCGCCGAGCTGCTGGTGGGATTCGCCGATGTGACGGAGTATAAAAGTTTCTCCGAAATTCCCGTGCTCTCATATGCCTCAGTGTCGCACGGTTGTGTCCACGAGTGACTCGAGGAACAGGGCAACACTCGTCTTTGCTTATCCGCCTGCAGCGTACACTCGAGACTTCATGCAATATGAGTAACATCTCTTCTGCGCGATATCGTCTCTCGGCCCTGTGCAAACTCTTTTGCCGTATCGCGACTCCGGCCGGCTAGAAGAGGGATTCAGCAAAGTGTTAATCGGGTACACAGAGTTGCACCCTTCGTGAATTTTTTAGTGCTCGGCACCTTTTTGCGCCGAAAGTCATCTCGGTCCGTACACGACGATATTGAAATCAGGCGGGCAAGAAGACGCCTCGCGCTATCTCCGCTTGGTCGCATAGAACCAACAACACTGGCACACATGCAGGTAGTCTGCCGTACTCCTGGGCCATTTTACACAAGAAAGCGGTTTCTCCGCGGCAACGGCGGAGCAACGTTCTATTCATTTTCCGACCGGATACCTCCAGACACGCTGCAGGAGAAGACCGAATATGAGGCAAGACGAAGAGAATGAGGACGCGAACGGTACGCGGACGGTCATACGACGACGAAACAGTGGCCCATTTCACTTCCATTCGAGAGACAATGAGCGAGTCGGCACAAAGGAATACGACAAACGTGAACAGTGTGGCAGCGGAGCTTACGCATACGGTATAATGCAACAATGAGACGCGAAATATAGGATACGGAACCTAGGAAAGATCAGAGAATGCTGTTCCGCATGGGGTAAGAGGAATACGGCTCTGTTCGACTTCCATATCCTTACCGTGTTAATCGGGGTAGGACATATTCGCCGCTTTTTTCCTGGTATAATGACCAGTAGGTGGCTTCCTGTCCCAGATTACGATTAAATCTTCATATTGCTACATTTCTAGCTTGAAGAGTTTAATAATATGAAGCAGCAACGACACGACGATGGGGTTCAGTGAAAATTTCGAGCTTGATTTCACTGATAGATATTGCGTCGCCTATCGCGATGGCAAGAACTTAGGTGCTGTTCCTAAAGATAAAATTGTAGTGTTGTATTAGCGACTGGCCGAGTCGATACTTTGCAGATTGTATACATTGAATGAAGGATCTGATAATTGAAAAACGGACAAACCTGGTAAACATTCCTACCAAACTTAATACATTCTGCCTATCATTCAATTCTTATCCACGGAATATCGATTGGATATCGGTTTATCTACATTAAAATTAGCCAGATACGAGCAATTTTGCAATTCCGCCTTCTGAAAAAATGCCCATATGGATTGGGTAAAAATCGCTATGGCCCCTGCTGTGGCCTCTGCGAAAATGTCACATATCGCTAATGGTGGCGTAGGCGTATCATGTTGCCCGGTCGAAATTTACCACATGACTTGGTAGTTTTTCCGAGATCCTTCTCTCAGTATAGATGATTGAGTTTATGTCAAAGCGTGCTCGGAGAATGGTAGGTGGTAAGAAACTATAGTGAGCCGTCTCACTTTACCATGCGTTTCCGTTATATCGTAGGGTCTGGATTGGAAACTTGAGTGTGTAGACCGGTCTAACTTGATCGTCGATATAGGTATGGTGCTGGGTCGTATAACCTGGTGTTACGTGACCCTGTGAAAATCGCGCGGAAACTGTTGCAAAACCCCTCGGGGCCGGCGGCGCTCGTGCCTCGTGGCAAGTTATCGCTGAGCTGGCAATTCTCTAGCAACGAGCCCACGGGGTTCATCGGCGTACGTGTTTTCGTTCTCCTTCGCTCCGAGATCGGACTCCGAGTGGCTCGGAGACGCACCGCACGACAAACAGCGTAACGAAAGATCATAGTCACGCGATCGCGAAGCGGTCCCCCGTTCTGTACAATTTTTACGAGAATGAGATCACGTAAGACGTTCTCGTGAGTGCCATCTCGTAACCCTGGCTGAATGATAGCCGGCATCAAGGAGTCACGGGTATCGACTCGAGATAGACACGATTTCGGTGATGCATAATTTTTTCAACCATCTACAAAATTTAGTGTAACGGATAAAACATATCCAATTGTATCCGACTTTCCTATTCCCCACTTTAGCCTACAAGGACACGGCATAAAAATTTAATACACTGAGAGCAACTGCCAATTAAATTTGAGCCAGACAACATGGTACACCGTCGCCACAACTAGCGACATGTAAAATTTTCACAGCGGCCACAGCAATTCTTATCTAACCTACATGGTAATTTTTTTCCAGAAGGCAGGTGGGAAAATTTTTGCGCCTTCGGTCAAGAACTTCGTGGATCAAAACTGAGAATTCCGTTGATGACATTTTTTTTATGTATGCATACATGAAAAATGTTGACGTGATATGCAGGTATAACCTATGAACCAAATTTTTATGAGATCCTTGTCTCAGTGTACGATGATTCATGTGAGAAACATGCTTGATCCCGAGAGAACAACAGTGATGCACATAATTTCCTAGGCATGCGAAAGTGATGACTGGCGAACAATTTTTGGGGCCACTATCGTTCATCAGACGATTGCGCTTATCCCCCTTTTGATTTTGGCGATCGACCCATCCGATCGGATAATACGTCAAAGAACGAACATGGATCCTCGGTGCGTCTATCAATGTGCCTTTGTATAGACATACCGATGGTCTACTCACGACACCGCCAGAAATAGCCGCAGGATTCGGAAAGCAAGTGAAATACGTGACCCGTCGGGTTTCAGTGGAATTGGAGAGGCAAAGGGCCAGCAGCCGGTGTTGCTGCCCGTGCGGCGAGAGTTTCATTGTGGAAACTGAGGCTTGCGAGAGTACAAGAGTATCTCTTCCTCTCTTCCACCGCGTCCCTACAGTTCACCATCTCCCGTAGGTTCCCATCCCTCTCTAACCGTACACCCTCGCTATGACTCCTCCATTCTATGTGACGGTAGCTGCCCGGTACATGCAAATAAAAATTGTTTTGCTCACGCCGGTAGGTAGCAGACCACGCAGTCCACGTCAACAAGCTTCCCAAAAACTCGACCTATGCAACGATCCACTTTCTACATAGTCGTAGTAGATCCATGCTCATTTCCATGAGTCTGCGACATTCATGGAACTTCGCATTTGGAATGTCGAACTATGTATGTATGTATGTATGTATGTATTGTGTATGGTTGAGTGCAGTTACCCAATTGGAGAATCAATTGGTCAACGTGATTGAAGAATGTTTTGTGGTACATTTCAATGCTTTGACATTTTATCCGTCCGTTGAGACTTCGCCGGACACTTGGTTCACGCAAAGAACTGTGGAAAAGCCAACGTAACAAGGTGCGAGTTTAATTTGTAGGCAACTCTCTATTTGTGCAAAAACTCGACCTATGCAACGATCCACTTCCTACATAGTCATAGTAGATCCATGCTGATTTTCATGAGTCTATGATTTTCATGAGTCTATGATTTTTATTAAGTTTCTCATGTCAAATGTCGAACTATCGTATACGATTGAGTTCCGTGGCCGAATTGCAGAAACAATTGTTCATTAAGATTGGAGAATATTTGATGGAACGTTTGAAAGCTTTAACATTTTACCCCTCCGTTGAGGTTTCATCTGAGACTTCGTTAACCCGAAGACGAAAATGTGAAAGCTTTATAGCTGGAGGCAACTGTGCGAGCGCTAAAAAAGCCACCGACGCAAGTTGGACATTTAATTTGCAGCCCTCTTTATTCGAATTCGTCACTGACGTTGAGCTGACTGTAGACTTTGCAGCACAATATATAGTCACGTTAAAAAGACTCGCAAGTCGACACTTCAATTAGAATGAATAAGCTCTCGATACGATATTCTCTTTCACAAAGAAAGAGAGTTAAAAAAAATACGAGCTTTAACGAACGAAAAACAGTGTATGATCAAGCGCGCAGCGACGTTCCCGGGTGTCCTTTTCGCTTTGAAACGTAAAGCTTTTGAGCGGAGCTATCGAGACTGTGTTGAAGATAGAACGTATACATTGCAAAGAGTGAGTATCCATTCTGTGGACGTTTCCCTCGTTTAGTTGAAGGGATCGGTTTATGTAACATCGCAGGCACAGAGATAGTCAGTGGGCTTATTTCTTTTTCTCGTTCAAATATATCCTCGAATCAAGGAGGAATTTATCCGTTCTGGCCTCATCACGAATGCCTCCTCAACGCTTGGGAATGTGTATTCGCATTATAACTGCAATTTCATCTCGGTTTATGAAGCCTGCGGACTTCATTTCCTTTTTTCTTCTGGTATGCTACGCTTAACATTGCAACTCAAATAAACGAGCCGGCGGGTAAAGATTGGGCAGAAAGAGGAATAGAATTTTTAATTCAAATTCCAGTTACGTGTATCGTTCTTGGGATAAATTAAATTTCGGCGCATTTACATCTGTACCACTGTCAACTCAACCAGAAAACATCTCTCACCAAACAACTCCACCGTATTAAATCTCTACCAAAATCTCTACCAGAAAGGAAAAAAACTCTATCAGAATCAAAATAAAACTCTACCGAAATTAATGTAATGTGCAGAATGCAAGGCTACCGTCTAGCCTTGTATTCCGGTAGAGTTTTATTTCAATTCCGGTAGAGTTTTATTTCAATTCCGATAGAGTTTTATTTCAATTCTGGTAGAGTTCTAATCCGGTAGAGTTGTTTGGGGAGCGATGTTTTCTGATAGAGTTGTTATCCGGCAGGGTTGTGAGTGGTAAAGATGCAAGTGTGCCTAAATTTCGGGTTAAACGAATGGATCAGTTTTGTTCTATAGAGCGAATTAACTTCCGATAAGGTCAAGAAGCTAAGTGGTGATATAATACCTTCTTTCGGCGCAACGTATCCATGCACCTCACAGTAGCTCCCAGCAGGTCCAGATGCTCCGGGTGTATCCAAAGTGAACAGCGTGTTTGCCGAGGACATCGTGAGACCGTCCTCGGACGTCTGAATCAAGCTGGTCGTCTGCGAGGTCGTGCAATGCTGATGATGCGGACGCTGTTGCTGATGTTGCGACTGTTGTTGGTGCTGTTCGTTCCGTCGATTGGAATTCCGTTGCTGAGCCACGAGCAATTCTTCGCGACGGCACTTGGAGCAACGACGCATCTCCGAACGAACTCGCAACAGCCATACCATACCGAAAAGTGCCATAGCAACCTCGAGAACGGGTAACCTGCTCAACGTATGCTCCTTCATGCTCGTCGTAACGCCGAGGTCATCGAGGCCGCCCGCGTCCTCGCGATACATCACCAATCCTTTTTTACTTTGGTCGGCAATTCCCTCGTGGCCGCAAGTCGCCACCCACCGCTCCCTGGTCCTTCCCCTCGAGTGACTTTGCCGCTCGCCTTCTTCCGCAACCGTCTTCCTCCCCGGTCCACTGCACGACCAATTTCCAGTGCCTTATCCGGCACTCCTTTCCCCTTTCTTAGCTCGTCTTCCGCTATACCTGTAGTACGGAGAACCCTTGGTCGCTGTATTTTATCCCGGTTTCATTGCACTGCTCTGTTTCTACCCAGTGTGCCCAACCCTCCATATTTGTCCAACTCCATCTCAACCTTTCCTCCGGCTCAGCCCGGGCTTCTTCCACTTGCTTTTCAGGCTCGCAGACTTATCGTCGACCATTTAGTGGCACGAGCTCAATTTCGCTCATCGAGTCATTTGGGGTCCTGCTTTGGCCCGACCGAGGCTCTTGATCATCGTCAAGAGGTCACGAGCTCCTTTCAATCTCAACGTGAGTGCTTGCTTCGAGTAAGGGGGTCGGAAAGTGTTCACTAATGATATCTGTAATACTCGGGCATGAACGTTGCCCAAACATTTTTCCCGTTAGTATGTTCACCTCTAATTGGTCAAGTGATTTTGGGTCAACATTTTGGCAGACGGGATTGCCGAACTCAGCAATTGGTTAGGATTTTTGCTCGCAGTCTTATGGATAACATTTGTGGCGGAATAGAAAGAACAACAAAGCATCGAAAAATATGTTGAATTCTGGATAACCTCGGCCTCTCCGCTTAAACATCCGGACATGTTCATGGAAATCCTTTCATCCTCGTTGATATCCATCTCAGCGATTATCCCCAAGTTCTCTCTCCGTTAACTTCGGGTGGGTAAAAAAAACTCGGTCGCGGTCGGGCAAGCTAGACTCTCTTGAATGAGTTCGGAGCTTTTTTTTAATGCTCTACCCCGATTCTGGGTAGGCTCCAGATCGGTTGAATAACCCTCGTGAAAGCTATCTTGTAAATATAAGGCTCTCGAGTGAAAGTAACGAGATTTTCCTCAGAAAAGCTCATGCAGAATGCATTTCCGGGCGTCAGACGCAACGTTTCTCCTGGCATTTTGAAAGTCAGAACTCTGGAAAGACGATTGCGTCTCATTGTGTCCCGACCGCACTGTCTGCATTATCCTCTTCTCCGCTATTATATAATGTTACAGTAGTTGCGTAAACACTTTGCACACTCGAACGAGCCGTATCGAGGGCGGACCGAGGCTTCTCGCTTTAGACATCGAAGACCGTCATGTCCATTGAATCTAGAGAATAGCGTTGCAACGCCTACCGGCGAGCAAGCCATAACGCGATGTGTTCGTACCGGCGAGAAAAATATCTCAAAGTGCTCGAATGCGCGAGCCCAGTCTCGATTACCGCACTCTTACACCGCATCTGGAGTTTTCTGCCTAAAAATAAAATACACGAAAATTTGCGATGCGAACTGTGGAGAAAATTAAATACACTGCACTCGGGCAGAGATCGAAAGGCCAATTCCACCGGATTCAGTCTCTGCGTACGATAAATACAACTTTATAGCTACAGCATTATTGGCACTCTTACTATTACGGGCAATTCATTGCAACGTCGACGGGCATTCATTGAATGTACATGAATTAAATTTAATATATCAGGGATATAGAATTATATAAATGAATCGCGCGAGAACACAGAGAGTTGTCATACGTGAATCATTGCGGTCGGTACTCGCGACATAGCTGTAAATCTTCGATGCTTTGGAGTGGAAATGCAATAAATTCTCGAACGGTCTCCACTGTCGGTTCAGAGAGAGCGGATGAGAACGAGATATAAAGAACTATATTCCGCGCGGCAAACAACAGTGGGTGCTTCCCAGTAAACTCTGCAATTGAGCCGAGGCTTGATGCATGGCTCTCGGCCTGGTCGAAAGCCATAGCTCCTGTCGCGGTAATGTTGGGAATCCATTTCGACCGGAGTCGATTTCACGAATACCATGAAATGCAATGCATCCTTCGTGCCACTGTTGTACTCACGAATTACTCAGAAAATTGTAAAACAATCAAACTTTTATGGGTTAAATATCGATGACAATTTATGCGAAGAAATTTCACACCGTAACAGTTTGGGATAAATTCTGATTATTCTTTTATTGCTGTTTCGTTATTGTATATCTGCCATTATATATCGTATAGTGGCATATTTCCCAACAGATTTCATTAACGAAAAAATTCTACATTTTTTGTTTTTTTTTTACCATTTTCGTCGAAAAAATGGGAAGGGAATTTTTCGAGATATCGAGTTTCTGCCACCGCCATTCGCTTCAAGTTACCTATTTCCACAAAAAAAGTAAAACTGGTGCCTTTTCAGATATTTAAAAAATTGACCATTTTCAGCATAGGGAATGCTATGTAAAATTGTGCGAAACGGCACTTTTTTTCAAAAAATTTCGAGATATAGAATTACAACCTCCGCCGTTGTTTTCAAGTGGCATATTTACCAAAGGATCCCATTATCGAAAAAATTCTAAAACAATTTTTTTCGAGAAATCCATTTTCGTCAAAAAAATGGTAAGAGTACCTTCTCAGTTTTTTACTTTCAAAAACGTCAACATTTTTTTTCAAGATATCGAATTTCTGTCACCGCCATTCGCTTCAGGTGACCCATTTTCACACAATTTTTGTACGGATGAGGCTAGTGTAGGCCGTCACGATTCATCGTTTTCAGAGCTGTCCCGATGTGCCGTCACGATTCATCGTTTTCAGAGTGTAACGATTGAATCATGCGACACCTGGCACCCCGGACAAGACACACGAAACGCTGATGCGTAAAATTTTGGCTGCCGGTGTTTTAGGTCCAACCACAGAGAGAGAGCGCGCATTATGCGGAAAATTGTCATGCACGAACACTCAGCAAGCTGTCAACGACGGGAAGTTTCGATCTACATCACCGCAATGTGGACGTCGGTGATATGTCCATTCATTGCAGCATTTGTCGTTTGTTGGGACTATTCGACAATTCATTGATTTCAAAAACCGACCACGATAAAAAGCGTCGAATGGAAATAACGCATTTAACGTTGTGTCGGTCAATGTAGGGTAAAAGTGGTGAATATGGCCCACCTCGATTAACACGTAAATCAATGATATATGGACCGGGCCATATTCCCCACTTTTACCCTATTTGACATTAGGCTGACTGGCTTCTCCACCGATGCGCTTTACATTACCGCAATCATGATGTATTCATTCATTGTTACATACAGCGATGGCCGATTCGGATCCTGTGTGATGTGGTGAACTTGTCGGAACTATTCGACAATTCATTGATTCAAAAAACCGATCACGATAAAAATCATCGAACGGAAATAACGCATTTAACGTCGTGTTGAGCAATGTATTTGACATTAGGCCGACTCTCCACCGATACGCTTTACGGATGCTCAGCCCAGGAGCGATCACTGTTCCAGACGCAGCTTTCCGCCGGATAGCCTTTCGTACCTGATCCGTATAACGCTGCGCTATGCACATCGGTAATCGGCTCGTTGATAGTCAAATTTGTCTGGGAATCTCGGTCGACAGCGGGTCCTCCCGTATTTTTCCGCAGCGGATTCGTTGCCAGACGAGACTTGATTTTTCTCCGAGCACGATAGCGGCCAAAGTTACCAAACCCGGCACACATCGCTTCGTCAGCAAACGCGGTGGGGTCGAGCCCTCCACTGTTTCTCTCACTGCCTTCGGCTCCGCGTCTCACGGACTCACACAGACTCGAATCACGCGACGAATCGATAATTCCAGCCTCTCGCAATCTCGAAAGCCCTCGGTCCGCTCGTCGGAGGTCTTGTTAACACATTCTCTTTCATCGATAGGTACAGCGTGACTTGGTAAGCCGCCAGCAGACCTCACCTACTAGAAAACGCGTTTGCCCATCGACTCGGGGCCAGAGCTCTTGTGCGGCCTCGCGGAAACGCACAAAGCTTAACACGAGATACCCGCGAAACGGGAAGTAGTTTGAGTATGCAAATCTTCCCCGGCCAACGCGGATCAGCCCGAAGGCTTTACCGGATCGGACAATGAATTATTTCATCCCCAGGCAATCAAGTGTTATACCATGCAGACTGACGTACCGGCCGAACTGGCGGTGGTTGCGGCTGCGTGTGTATCCCTGTGCTATCGTTCAATCAGACCTATCCGTTCGACAAAAGCCTCCCGCGGAAACTCGTTCCGTGTTATCCTTCGATAACTATTCCAAACTTGTAAGCGATTACTCTCGCACACGTGTCGAAGTCCCGATGCGCTGCACGGGCATTAGCCAGTAAAATAAGCGTTTCCGGTTGAGAACTCGCAGGACTCCGGGAATCAGCCGATTCTCCACTTCCACCGGCAACAAAAATATACACTTGCCGCTACACGGAGGAGAGTTAAAGCTCGCGTTGAGAGTGTACTTTCCACAGTTTCCACCCCGGACGCTGCAGGAACGCGCGCCTCCATGGCGAACGTGTTTCCAAGATTCCAAGAGGATTCCCCGAGTCCCGGAACTCGAGAGGAAAAGCGGTTTAGAGCTCCGCGCGAGTTAAGCCGATCGGTGGCTAAACATTGTATGGGAGAGCTCTGCGCAAATCACCTATTTCGGATCTGATAACAAAGTCACACATGGCTCGTGGGATGTTTTTTTTTTTTTTAGAAAAATTATGGGAGAGACCGGGGACAAAAGTAACACGGGTCGATTGTAACAAGCGGCCGTGCAACGCTGCGCATGATCGGACGCGTCGGATACGAAGTGAGCAACATTATAGACATCACCTTATGGTCATGCAATCACCTCATAGGTGAGTTTTCAAAAATACCAATTCGCCGAAACCAAATGTGATTCGCGAGCGCAGAAGTGATTTTTCGGTTGTGCCGATCGCGTCAGCTAGGCAACACAATACAAAATGGTAGTGCAAACAAGCACAAGGAGTTGAAATGTACATTTTTGCGGAACATTTTGATCGCTGAGACGATCTGTTTCAGATTGTTATTAAGGAGAGAGTCTCGCTGCGCGCTGACTTCGCATAAGTTCGGCAACAATAAGAGAAAATTGCAAGTACTTGATGGTGTAAAAATCTGAAAAAAATCATGTATACTAAAGGTACTTAGAAGATTAATTTTGCATAATAATAATTACAAAATGTTATTAACAAATTCATCAAAAAATTAATTGGTTAACAAATTACCCGGTAACAAAACTTTTTTTTTATGAAAATGATTCGTTAATTTTTCTGA
>JAPYZC010003804.1:0-16021 GCA_030522665.1 Ichneumoninae sp. A BG-2022a
CATGATTTTTTCAGATTTTTACACCATCAAGAAGTACTTGCAATTTTCTGTTATTGTTGTCGAACTTATGCGAAGTCAGCGCGCAGCGAGACTCCCTCCTTAAAGTTTAGGAAATCAACCTCCTTTCGGAAACAATCAGTGCGTTCTTTGTTGTATAATTTTATGATCCAGCGATACCTTGATACACGAATCTTTGCGTCACTGCCCATTGATTACGAGGGACCGCATCGCAGCATACGGACGCGCCAACAGCCGTTGACACTTGATAGTTATCGGACCCTTTTACGTCCCTCGCGATACTCTATCAGCTTCGTACACTACAGTTTCCCTAATGTAATTAAGCCGTAGCTTTTAGAGAGGTTTTTTCGACGATTAGTTTATCGTCCCGTCTCATCGCTCCGGTCCTACGGAACGAATCGGCCGCGTCGCTGCCTCGCAAGGTTCCTTTTTTGCTATCCAGATGTACGAATCGTCGACATATTGTAATGTTTTCCTAGAGAGCAGAGGGAGGCGTCGGTTTCGATTGATTTTGAGGGATGATTCTGTAACCCGCGCGATAAAAGGGTAGTGAAAATAAGTATAGAGTACTATACGGCATGACACGGGACGATCGTAGGGTGCACAAGTACTCCAAATCCGGTGACCCAGCTGCCTCCATTGACGGTTGTGTCGACTCTTTGTCGATTTCCCTATGCGATTAGCCCAGCAAAGTTGTAAGCTCGACCGTGGTTGTCGCAGTGGAAGGGGGGACCCTCTCTTCTAGCAACACTCGAAAATCCCGAACTAAACTCTCTTTCCTAGTCGGCCCTGACACCCGGCTGTGCCCTCGCTTCCGCGCTCAGCGAGGGCTTCGTCGCTAAGCTATTTTCCTATTAGGCACGTCCATTATCGGGCTCTGTGTTCTGTGGGATACGAGTAGTACTCAATACCGAACACTTTTACCGTCGGTTTTTCCCAAAGAATATCATGGAAGTGGAGGAAGTTTTTTAGCGTTGTATCAGCCCTGAGGAGGCTGGAAATGGCTGAAGAGGTCCTGACAAGGCCCTGACGATGTAACGCTTCGAATTTGGTATCGGGAATGATCGGAAAAAAATTACACGGAGTCGAAGAGAATTAAGATCGGTAAATATAACTTCGACCAATCTGCATGTATCTCGTCAATGGAACGCTCTTATTGTTGTGTACACTGAGAAAAAAATTGATCGGATTAACCAAAAGACGCGGTGACATACATTCAAAGCTGCTGTTTGTTTGGTACAAAAATAGTACAAAAACGATTATTTGCTTCAATTTATTTAAAATTTGTCGATTGAAACAATCATTTTTGTTGTACCAACCAAATACACCTTTGAACGTATGTCACCGCGCATTTGCTTAATCCAACCATTTTTTTTCCTCAGCGTACTACGATTCCGTCGCGAAATTTTTCGAGCGTTACGTCAGGCTCTGAGGAGGCCGTAAATGGCCTGAAGAGGCCCTGAGAAGGCCCCGATGTAACGCTCCGAATTTGGTACTGGAGACCCCGATGTAACGCTCCGAATTTGGTACTGGAGATAATCCGAAAAAATGTATACGGAGTTGAGGAGAATTAAGATCGGTAAATGTAACTTTTACCAACCTGCGTGCATCTCGTCAACGGAAGATTCCTATTCTCGTGTACTACAATTTTCTCACGGAATTTTTCGAGCGTTACGTCAGGCTCTGAGGAGGCCGTAAATGGCCTGAAGAGGCCCTGAGAAGGCCCCGATGTAACGCTCCGAATTTGGTACTGGAGAGCATCTCGTCAACGGAAGGTTCCTATTCTCGTGTACTACAATTTTCTCACGGAATTTTTCGAGCGTTACATCAGGCTCTGAGGAGGACCGAAAATAGCCTGCTAAGACCTTGGCTTCTACCGCGGATGATCGAAAAAAATGTAACCGGGAGTCGAAGAATATTAGGATCGGCGAATGGTTTACCAATTTCCGTCCATCTCGTCAACGGATACGCTATCTATTGTGTATTAAATTCTGCGCCTCGACGATGATTGAAATTTAACTCGAATAGCGTGCAGTCGGTGAGCGAGAGCCCGGCCCCGCGATATGATTCGTGGTACGAGTCGACTCTTTAAATATAAATCGGCGGTTCGACGGGGACGAACAAGGACTCCGCTTGTAGATCGACGGCGAATTTCCTCGTGATATTCGGGGAGAACGGAGCGCGCGGAAAATGTATAGACAAGCACGGCCGCAGAGTTCGTGGGTTCGCGGACGAGCGTAAACTTATTTGCGTTATTCAACGTTTGTTCGCAGCCGCTTTCGCCGCTGCGTTTCGGTCCGCAGTCATATATAGCAGCCACGCATATAGTATATGCATGTTTGCAAACAAAAATGCAAACTTGCAGTTTGAATGCAGTGCCGTACCCGCGACACCGCGGTTATCGGCATTTCCCGTTGCGACCCCCTCCCCCCCCCCCCTCCGGCCCTGTACCGAACTCGATTAATTGGCGGGACAGCATCGGCAAATACATCTCTCACCGGTATTGCCGAGTAAATACCGACGTGGAATATCAACTGCATGTCTGTTACGTCCAAAATTTGGGGGTAAAAGTTTTCACGGGGAAAACCGCGGCGCCCCCCCCCCCCCCCCTCGTCAAAGCTAGGACCGGACGGTGGTGCAAAATGCGCGAGAAAAATGTCGAACAGAAGTGAAAAGTGAAAACGCGACAAACAGAATAAAACTTCACAAAGGAAATATAGCATGAGCGATGATGATCTTGGTTTATTTGAACGAAAATTCACACGAAGGTTGATTTTTTTTTGCGCGTGCTCGTCCGAATGTGTGTCCCGGCGCATGCGCACGGTCACGCGCACGCACGGTAATGATACACTTTCTCCTCGGGCAGGTGTACGCAGGTGGGGGAATGGAAGGCTCTGTCGATTGTTTACGTGACGAAAGCAAATTGATCGGAGTTTAAGTAAATTGGACAGCTGAAAAAACAAAAATCGGCTTCACAATTTTATCGGCACGAGTCCAAACCTTCGTGTCTCGAATGGCGTTCAGTCGTTTCCGGAGTGAATATTACAGAGAAAAATTAAAAATTTCCACACGATAAGTTAATACATGTATGTGAGTAGATAAAAAATGACAATACATTTTGTCGAAAAGAATCATTATGATATATGGAAACTGGCAAATTATTATGTAGAATTTTTTTTTGTTATCTCAACGAATAACATTTGATTTAGCTTTTAAATTTGAAGACTTTCCATAGATAAGCCGATGTTATGAAAAAATACAATTTTCGTGCTGGTAAGAACATTTTATTAAACTAGACTATATTTGCCCGGCTGAGATTCGTTAGCGCTGTAACGCCCGCTCATAGTGCGTTTCTTATCTAATTCACGCATTACTATCACTGGCTGCAATCGAAATGAATTCCGAATACATTTGAGACGTGTCACGCACGTTCTTTTACTCACTTTTCTGTGTTCCTTAATTCACGCGTTACTGTCACTGACTGCATTGGAGATACATTCCAAAGAAAAATGATAAATATTTTCCATAACGTCACTTCCGGTCTGAAAATCTCACTTTTAAACCGAAAGTAACGTCATACGGGAAAATGTCACTTTTGGTTTGACAATCTCGGTTTTTAACCGCAAGTGACGTCATAGGAGAAGACCTTGCTTCCAGTTTCAAAAGCTTGATTTTTGACCAGAATTCATGTTATATGGGAAAACATCACTTCCGGTCAAAACCGCTATTTCGGAATCGGAAGTGACGTTTTCCCGTATGACGTCATTTCCGTTTGATCATTGAAGTTTTATAACCAGATGTTACGTTCACCCGTATGACGTCATTTCCGTTTGATCATTGAAGTTTTATAACCAGATGTTACGTTCACCCGTATGATGCCACTTCCGGTTAAAAACTGTGAGGTTAAGGACAACAATGAAAATATCGAATTTCGATCTGTTGCGAGATAACATCGTCACACACCAACTAGTTGGGTGTTGAAAATAAAGAATAAAATTATCGTGTACTGTTCATAAAGAATGCGGAAAATGAAACAATCAAATCAAAGAGGTTTTTAATTGTTGCTACAAGTTTTCTAGTAAAAAACTGCTATTTCGGAAACGGAAGTGACGTTTTGCCGTATGACGTCACTTCCGGTTGAAAACTGAAGTTACATAATCGGATGTTACGTTTTCCCGTACGATGTCACTTTGGTTAAAAACCGTGTGATTAAGGACAACAATGGAAATATCGAATTTCGATCTATTGCGGGATAACATCGTGACACATCAGCTACTTGGGTGTTGAAAATATATAATAAAGAATAAAATTACCGTATACTGTTAATAAAGAATGCAGAAAATGAAACTAACGAACCAAAGAGGTTTTTAATTGTCGTTACAAGTTTTTCGGTCAAAACTGCTCTTTCGCAATTGGACATGACGTTTTCCCGTATGACGTCACTTCCGATCAAAGACTGAAATTTTATAACCAGATGTTACACTCTCCCGTATGATGTCACTTCCGGTTAAAAAGCGTGTGGTTAAGGACACGGAAATATCGATTTTCGATCTATTGCGAGATCGAAAACACCAGCTTGTTAGGTGTTGAAAATAAAGATTAAAATTACGGTGTACCGTTCGTAAAGAATGTAGAAAATAAACCAAGCGAACCACAGAGGTTTTTTTATTGTCGCTACAAGATTTCCAGAGCTTAAACCTTAAGAATTTCGCGCCAACATACGTAGCGTGTGTAACTCTCTCGAGAGAAAGAGCCGGGCATTCTCTTTCCGACGTGTCTCGATTCATCTCGTTTCGAAGTGCACAACGTTTTACAGACTCGAGTGTAAATAATACATGGTACACCCGACAATCCTTCCGTGTAAACGCGCTCGATACTTTCTCCCGAGCGTTCAGGTGAGAGAATAGAGCGCCGAACGCTCTCGATCTTCCATGCCCGAGATCACGGGAGAGCCATTTGTCGATTGATAATTTAATCGAGTTCGCGAAACCTAATGACCCGTCGGAATCCCACTGACACGGCCAATAAATATCTATGCGCGAGATCGAAATCGGTCTATCTGGCGGGCCTGCATTAAAATACACGCGCATTGCCCAGTGCTTCGGACGCATGCGCGAAGTGCGCTTTTCATCGTCGTCGGACAAAGTGATTTTTTTTTTCAAACAACAAACATATTAACTGCACCGCACGTCGTCGTGGCAATCGGTATCTCAGACGTGGACAATCCACTCGTGGGGCGAGGAAATTGCGTCGCCGCCTTTGAATATCTCAGATTTTACCGACGACAGAAGTTTTACGAAAGGTGAAGAGTTACGGTAGTGTTGATAGAGACGCGGCCGTCGGATGATAGAAATTTCCTCGCTCGTTCTAACCCCGGCAGCAACGACGCCGCGCGTTGACAAATATATTAGATGCGTCGGGGTGTAAGGAATACCCGGCTATAGGTCGTTTCCCCGGCGTATTGTCGAGGCCCAAGGATCGCCGCGGCGTGGCTAATTTATGGAACGTCTGAGGAAGCGATAATCGTTTCGTTGGCGTCGGATAGATATTGTCGGCGGGCGTCTTTCACGCCTGTGCGCCACGTTCGATGCACCGCGCGTTGTTTCTCGTATATACCTACGTATGCACGTCTGCGCATATATCGCCTCAATCGATAGCCATAATTCCCGAGTTATCTCCCGGAGGAAATAATTATCGCCCGGCTTGCGTAAGCAGGTGGTCCTAACGTCGCGGGGTTTTATACGCTGATTTGCCGTCACCGCTGCTCGTTGCATCAGCGACGGCGAGAGACTTCGCGGAGCGCGCGATGAATTCGCAGCTTGAATTATATTGTCGATTACGGAGAGATAACAATTTAATGAAAATATGCTCGAGTAAAAAAAATTATGTATGGCCGTAAAAAATCAAGCTTAGGTGTAATTAAACTTTATGTCATGGAGTCGCTGCATAATTATGTCCACTCAAAATGTTTTTGGTCTCACTTAAACGCTTTGTGTAGTCGAGAAATATTTTTACTGTGCATTTTTTACGACCCTGAAAATATCTGCATGACATCAATTTTCATCTCTGGCCAGTCTCTATCGGTGCACGGCTTTAGCAACAATAACCAATTGTTCACTTATAGAATTTTATTCTCCAAGTGAACTTCCTCGAGCAAAGTTTGTACAATTCAAAATACAACCATTATAACTTGATGAAATTCGGGCACATGCAGAAATCTTCAGAGTCATCATTTTTTCTCATGTACACCAATTTTTATGATTGTGATTTTTATGATTGTGATTTTTATGATTATCATTTCTATGACTATCATTTCCATGATTGTCATTTCTATGATTGTCATTTTTATAATGGTAATTTTTATCACTTCAATCATTCTTATAATTTTTACAATGTTGTACTTTGCTGTTAATGTGAAAAATTATGGGTTAGCAATTTGCAATTATTCGCCCGACTAAAATTCTTAACTGGTATTGCAAATCTCGTGGTGCCTGCAAAGTGGGTATGCATTCTCTTACCGCCGCGTACAATCTACGTCTACGTGCAGAACTGAAGCGAGATTTTTTGAGAGCGCAATTGCACAGATACGTACGGCGAGCTGCACAGAATGTTGCACAGACCCGCGCATTAACTCGGCACAAAGGTAATTCCCCGTGTCAGCGTGGACGAATTGCAAGTACAATAAAAACGAATTGTCTATACGTCGGGACGATAAATAGTGTATCCACGTAACGTCACGACCGCTATGCACCGTATCTCTTTCGTCCTCTTAACGCCAATCGCCATTATATAAAATTGAAAAAAAAATATAAATAAAATTAAAAAATAAGAAATAAAAAAAAATACGAACCATCAAAGATCGTGGCCCCATAAATACTCGTATAAAGGTTCTTCGTGATCGTTCGATCGATCCTCGAGCTCCTCGTACAAATGCCCCCCTGCCGCGAGACTTCGGTCAAGTATGAACTTTTCTCTCTATCGAAACGTTCGATCGTTTCGCTTAGTCGTCGCAGTCCTCTACCGCTCGTACTTCTCGATTGGGTAACCGGCGCACAAACTCTCACTGGGAATCACCCGCGATTTCTCGACGATCTCGCGTCCTCCCCTCGGCTATGCGGATCGGGAACCCGCGAGCTTTGCCGCGGATCGATACTTCGTCAATGCGCTGCACGTGTATAGGTTCGGCTGTTAGGACGATGAATAAAAATATTAAAAAATAAATAAAAAAAGAGTCGTCTTATCGGAGCGAATCGATCGCTTGCACGAAACTATCCGCCTGTACAAATGCGTGAGAAAGTGCCTTGTGCTATTTCGCTAGCCGTTGAGATGCTTCTTTCTTTTTTTAACGCACATGATTCATGAATTGCATGATAATGTAATTTATAGCTGGCGATCGCTCATTGTCCGCCCGGCCGGGCTCAATCGTCAGTTTCTAAGGACCACTGCGGGAGCACCTGGCCCAATAGGGGGTTCATGAATCCCGATGAGATACGCCGCAGCCGCTAGACCCCTCGCTCGCGGTGAAAGTGACCCGCTTAGTATAATTTCTATAGTACAGTCTCAGTCTTTCGATAAGCAAGATGTCGCAGTTTGTCTGAACGTAAATTAGAAAATTGTCGATGATTCAGGCACGGCGAAAAAAAAAAAATTTGACAAAGCAAGAATTTTGATATCATAACTCATTTGCATGCTTAACATAGGGACAACAAAATATTTTGCTGTAGCAGCAAGTATTTTGCAGTAGCAGCCAAATATTTTTGCTGCCACAACAAAGGATAAAAACCCTTTGAACCATGGAACTGATTCAGCTTAGAAAAAATAAGTCGAATTTCTACGGGACGATTTCGACTGACTTATGGAACAAGGTTTTCCAAAGATGAAACAGATTTATAAAAAAAATTATATATTATTTATAACATACTCTCATGTTGGAGCATTAAATCGGCGTCTGATCAAGTCCGGAGATGTCAGCGTTAGGGCCACATCAGGGTCTGATCAGGGCCCAACGTAACGCCCAAAAATTTCAACCAGGGTGTAACTAATTCAGCAAAAAAAAAAAAAATGCTTCGAGTCCCGAAAAAAAGATTGAAGAGCTCAATCAACAACTCGATCAGCTTCACCGTGCGAAACCATAAAACCATAACAACAGTTCCAGGACCCTCTCGATAGCGACACGTGCTCGATTTCGCACGTCAAACACTCTGCGGTTCCATACATACGTAGGAAAAAAAAAGAATGTAGATGAAATCCAATGAAATGAGGGCTGCCTGGATTCACTCACCGTGGCCCTTCGCTCTTCTTTTTTTTTACATCACTATCTGTTGCACCCGATCGTGCTCCGGCATCGACATAGATTTTCATCCGACGTACCACACCGCGGACGAAACCGTACCGACCCCTTTACCATTTAATCAAATCCCAGGCGTTCAAAGCCCTCGCTATCCGTCCCGACGCGTTCGCTCGCTACGGTGTGCCACACCGCGTTGCATTATGTACAGTAATACTCGAGCCAGCAGCAAGCCACACTAAATCCCCATAAGAGTAGAGCCCCACCGAATTGGGATACAACATCCGAGCGTAATCTGTCGAGAGTTCGGCCATTACCAGCCCGAATAAATAAAAAAAATATATATAAAAAAATCATTCCTGCGTCTCTCTTCCTCACCCCTCGTCGTGCCTACTAATACATGTACCTATACGTCGGGCTGCGATACATAATTCCATACGGCTCTTACAACCCCGTACACGCGGTCTCTATGGCAGTCGGCTTCTGTCGCTGCTACATCCAGTTTTCACCCTTCGAGGGCCGCCTCGTGCGGCCTTCTGAAAATCCGTGAACCCCCGGCCGGATTCCCCGCAGCCCGTAGAAAACGCCCCCCCCCCCTTCCTCGTCGAGGTATTAGTACAAATGTAATCTTACTTAAGCATATGTCGGTATGACCGATTGGGCAGACGACAGCGCGGATAAATAATCGCTCCGCCAGATAGAAAGGGAGCTTCTCCCTTCGTACCGGCGAAACATTTTTTATATTGCTCACGCTTTTTTTTCTCTCTCGAGCCAATGCTCCGGGGCTGCGGAGAAACTCGGGAAATAGAGTGGATGGAGGGAGAAAAAAATATATGTTAAAAAAAAATCACATATGGGTACCAGTGGAGTCTGCGATGAGAGGAGCCGCGAGGATAATGCTGGTAGGATGATTAGGTCCAATGGCCATCGATCCAGCCACTAAGTCCTTGTCCACATTCGAGTACACGACCAAATATCGCTTCGGCCTCGTCGTATCCGCCTGTTCGCATGGCAATTTCGTTTACTTTGACGCAGCTATCTTATTACGGAGCCACGAGCTCTACGCTCCTCGGTTCTTTGTACTACCGCCGACACACATGCCCTCCACTCCGGTTTTATACGTAACGCGGTAAGACGACCGCGAAGACCTGCATGTGTGTAGTGACAGAACTCGACAGCTAGCACAGCAGCCCAGTCAGCCGGGGCGTGTGATGGAACGATCGGTGTACGGATAAAAACCCAAAGCAGCCCGACCGCGGGACGGGTCGTTTCAATTTTCACACTCGGAAGAACGAATAGGTCGCTTCGAATTAATTCGATGACGGTCGAAAGAAATCTCGCGCGGATAGGGGACTCATTCGATTCTTGTTTGGATTTTTTTCTTTCCTCATTTTTCGAGGCAATAAAGATTTTTATGAGTTTTTTTAACGTTGCGGACGATTGTGCGCGAAACTCCCATGAAACGAAAACGATCGTAAGATTATCGTGGATGTATAAACAGCTTGAAAGCATTTTTTTTTTCTTTTTCGAAGGAATCTATCGCAAGATTTGTTCGTCCATGGAGGTGGAATTTTTACAGGTTTAAATCCGTTCGCTCCATACACTGTAAAAAAACGGTGTTAAATTCAACACCGCCATATGGTCCATATAGATAAATTACTTTGGAGTTAAAAACAGTGTTAAAATATGGTGTACAACATGCGGTGTCAAATCAGAACGTAGATTATAACACTGTGAAGGTGCACAGTAACACTGAACCTTACTCCTAAGTGAGTAAAAAGGGTTTCAGCGATTGAAGTAGATATATAAAAAAAATTCATATAATAAATCGTAACTAGTAATTGCCTAAAATATAAATTATTGGTTACATTGTGATAATTATAAAAGAAAAAAAATATATGAAAAAGGCTACGATCACGAATATTTATGGTAGCGAATTGCTTGAGATGGGACTCGAACTATCTACCTAATGCTCATTTCTACCCACCTTTGCCTACTGCCTAACACGTTACCGACTACGCTATTGCTTACTTGTTAATTTCTCTTATTCAAATTATGTTTAAGCTCAGATAATAATTACACAGTATGTTTATGTACTTGTGTATTTTTTTATCGTACAATAAAAATAATGATCATCATTTGTTTTCTGAAAATCGACAATTGATAATCAATTAAATGTTAATTATTAATTCGTTAAAGTATTTGTTTTTCCACAAATACCATTTACTTGAAATTTAGGTAACTGATTTCGAAAATGAGTTACAAATAAAAAAAAACCGAAAAACAAAATCGCTGAAGGGGGACGCAGCTCGACTAAAAATACCGTTCAGTACGTACTTGACACCGTTAAATGCATATTTGAAACTTAAAGTTGTGGTTAAATGCAGCACCTCTTAGAGATGTTATCAGTTAACACGGAATTGTGTTGATGTCTAAGAAAATAATACCATTAAGTAACATCACAATTAAGTTAACCCACAATTTGGTGTGGGGATTAATCAGAATACATTTTTTTTTAATTAATTTTTTTTTTATCTTTGATTAAAATATATGGTTTCCCATATATTCAGTGTATTTTTCACTGCAATAATGCTGTTGATTGTAATACCGATATCTTTTACCACTCGCACCATCGCAGTTTACACCACAGATTTCTTACAGTGTAGCGCAATACATTTATTTATTTAATTTCTTTTGTTTTCGAGATAGATGGAATTGAATGTATGGAAGATCATTTTTCACCTGCAATCACGTAACCCGTGTTTCCCCGTAGCTTCAGCGTCTTCCGGAGTCTTTATTTTCGAGCGAACCCTGTCGTCACCCCCGGCATTCCGTCTCGGAGACACGTCTCCGGGAATAACCGTGGAAAAACAATGTGTAACGTAACGCGGAACACGTGTCAGAGTGTTGGAGCTCGTTTTTCGTTGTCGTCCTCGTCACCGTCGCTCTCATTCTTTTTTTCGCCCACCCCTCGCGCCCTCCCCAGCCCTCGTCGTAGCACGATGTTTTTGTCTCGTTTTCATCATCATCCCTCGACTCATCATGTACTGTCTCTCTTCGTCGGAGAGTACTTCATACGAGGGTTCCCGAGTGAAACGTAACTCGAATTACTCGTTTCCGCGACTCGGGGACGATGCGGTAATCGGAGATAAGAAAGACCGCTGCTGGCATTTCGTTACGTGTGCTCCGGTCTTTCTCCTTTTTTTCTTATTTTTTCTCTCCATTTTCTTTTTTTCTATCTCACTTCTCGCCGGGACGTAATCGAATCGCGAGCGAAACGGGAGACTATTAGACCGAGAAAGCGAGGCGGCACGTGTCTCCCGCGCAGACCAACGGGGAGGGTCTCGGAGAAACGAGAGCTTAACGAGAGCGGGAGGGACCCTCTCCTCCTCTCCCTCTTCTCCGTTCCAGAAAAATAATAAAATTACATTAAAAAAAAACGACGACGAAACGAGATATTCCATATTCCAAGGACACGCGTAGAGATCCATTCACCTTCGGCGTAAAAGTGGAGGAGACGGGATGAAAAAAAAATGTTTGAAATAGAATCCTGACAAAAAATGGCCGGATATAATTTGTACCGCGAATCTACCGGTGCTTGTTTAAACATGCAGGGGAGAGCGGGGCAAAATAGGCACGTCGACTAAAAATAGGTATTGGGGTCAAACCGGCACCGCACTGAGAAAAAGGATGGTATTTCCTACTATAGCGAATAGTTTCCAGGGGGAACGTCTATATAGATACTTTCTGATAGTATATGTTTAATTGATTAAACTATGATTATGGTTGCAATCATGATGTTTTGTCATTGTTGTAACTACAAAATGTAAACGTTCTGCCTGGGAACTATTTTTTATGGTAAAACATCAGCCTTGTTGCTTTTGCTATGTAATTTTTTCTCAGTGCGTCTTAATTTTTTTATAAACGACTTATTTCAGTATTCTGACGTTTCTTACATAAGAAAAGTGCGGAAAATAAGTCAAATTGTTCATGACTTAAAAAAAAAAAAAAAAAAATAGGTAAATACCGACGGTATTTCCCAGAAAATTCCAGATAGGTTCAGTAGGTCCCGAAGAATAACATTTTTTTAAAGAGGTAGAACGAAATATTCGGTATTCCAAGGGCGCGTATAGATATCCATTCACCTTCGGCGTGAAGATGGAGGAAACGATATGAAAAAAAAAAATGTATATAGTATCCTGACGAAAACCTGACCAGATGTAACTTGTACCGCGAATCCAGCATCGGCTATGAAAAAAATAATGAAAATAGAGAAGAAAAATTGAGCTCCACTTTGTGCGAGCGTGCAGAAACGGAGCGATAAGCCCGCAGGCCCATCAACGGTATATCGCCACTTCGAGGAGACTCGGCAGGAGCGACGGGGGGTGAAGGGGTGGGAGGTAGGGAAAAAAAAATTTCTGGACATAATGGCATGGGAACAAAAACTAGTTCCCGCAGAGTCGAGAGAGCCCGTGTGGCTGCCACGGTTACGGAACAGCTTCGACAGCCAATCGGTCTTGCAGTTCCGAAGCGCACACAGCGAGCTCTCGGAGTGGCTCTTGTTCATTCTACAGTTCGATTCCTTCTGCTGCTGCTGGGGCAACGGATTTTCTACTACTCCCCCCCCCCCCCCCCCCCCCCCCCCCCCCCCCCCCCCCCGCCCGCAGCTCTCATCGTCTCGACTCTCGTCCGGGCAATCCCTAAGGACTTCTCCACTCCTTTCCTCAGAAGAAACGAGAGTGGTATGACTTGATCATACCCGTATAGAATACCCTGCACACATATATATATATATATATGTATGGTATTTATGTGCTGAGCTATGTATCACGTAAGATCGCGAATCTGTGCCACGAGAGCACAGTGCCAGCATTGTCCCGAATGACGTAACCGGCCGGTAGAGTCGACGAGAGTAGCAAGACTCGTTCCAGCCACGAAGAGACAATCGTCTTTCTTTCCTGCTTGTTCGTTCCTTGTAACTCCGGACGACGATGCATCGAGAGATTGTGTGCGTTCCGGGTCTTTCGTGCGTGTGGCCACTGGACCGGTTACGTGTGTACACTGTGTTGTGCAACAGTGTGTACACACTGTGTCTGCAACTCGGTCCTTGTTGTCGCTGAGAGCACGCGTCGTCCAACCGCGGCCCGTGACAGGCATGACCCGATGGAAAAGTGTCCATCCTATAAATGTCGCAAATGCTGAAAATGTCGATTGAGCATGCATTATGTTCCGAATGAACTGCGAATGCATGGCGATGCAATCCAACACATTTTTAGTGAACCGATGGTTGGGTAATCTTGCACATTTTTTTCCACATTTTTTAAGTCATTTTTATCTTTATTAACCATTTTTTTTCACTTTTTTTACGAATATTTTTTAATAATAATGACTAATTCGCAGTCGGGAGTTTTTTTATTTTTATTAGTGAAATTAGTTTTAGTTCAATTAGGTAATCTTGCAAATTGTTTTTCCACACGCGTCGTCCAACCGCGGCCCGTGACAGGCATGATCCGATGGAAAAGTGTCCATCCTATAAATTTTGCAAAATGCTGTACATGTGGATTGAGCATGCATTATATTCCGAATGCCGCGTGAACTGCGAATACATGGCGATGCAATCCAACACCTTTTTAGTGAACCGATGGTTGGGTAATCTTGTAAATTTTTTTTTCCACTCGCGTCGTCCAACCGCGGCGCGTGACAGGCATGACCCGATGGAAAAGAGTCCATCCTATAAATGTCGCAAATGCTGAAAATGTGGATTGAACATGCATTATATTACGAATGCCGCGTGAACTGCAAATGCATGGCGATCCAATCCTACACCTTTTTAGTGAACCGATGGTTGGGTAATCTTGCAAATTGTTTTTCCACACGCGTCGTCCAACCGCAGCCCGTGACAGGCATGACCCGTGGAAAAGTGTCCATCCTATAAATTTTGCAAATGCTGAAAATGTGGATTGAGCATGCATTATATTCCGTATGCTGCGTGAACTGCGAATGCATGGCGATGCAATCAAACTCCTTTTTAGTGAACCGATGGTTGGGTAATCTTGCAAATTGTTTTTCCACACGCGTCGTCCAACCGCGACCCGTGACAGGCACGACCCGAAGGAAAAGTGTCCATTCTATAAATGTCGCAAATGTTGAAAATGTGGATTGAGCATGCATTATATTCCGAATGCCGCGTGAACTGCAATGCATGCCGATGCAATCCAACTCCTTTTTAGTGAACCTATAGTTGGGTAATCTTGCAATTTTTGTTACACGTGTCTCTTTCCGATTAATGCATTGTGACGCGAGGTATTGCGCAACGAGGAGGAATTTTAAGATATGTAACATTTGCGTCAGGTAAATCATTTGAAATCAAAGGTTCTCTGGATGGTTGGCTGTTAAATCCGTCTGGTCTGTCTCGCTGTGTCTGTTGCCAAGCTTGCCGTCTTTCGCCCACTGTTCGGAATACTCAAGCACACCTACTACGGGGAGACGGAGGAGGGAGTCCCCATTCTGTTGCGAGTTATCCAGGTCCTTAGACACAGCGGATAACAAGGGGAATCATAGCCAATGAGTCATAGACCGTTGCCCCGTTGCGGTTTATTAATAACGCTCGGCTCGCTGAGGACCGTGCGAAAAATTCACGATATAACTTTCACTTCCGTCCCGCACGGCGAACAATACAACCCTACGGACGCGCGGTCCTTGCATCGAGGACACGGAGAATCTTTACTGATGGAATGACGAACGCTCGCTCCTTGTTAAACGACACCCGGGGGAAGTGATTGACGGGATTGCCGACGTCGTTTTCCTTCTGAGGAACGACCACACGTGTTTCTGCACCCCGGGCCTCATTATCGCGCCACTTAGGAGAAAAACACCCATGTTTATCTTTATTGCAGCGAAATCAATCCCGAAGACTGCAAGTAATATTCCGTTGAGGTGGCATGTCGATGGAATAAGTGGTGTAGAAATCGAGAGACGCCGTAGCGCCTCGACGTCACGGACTTCAAAAAAGATTTTTTAAGGTGGTACCAGCACACGAACTCGATTATTAGATACGATGCCAATTTCTTGTTATGTTGCAAGCAATGCATACAGGATGTCTGTAAAAAATCAAGCAATGTTACCGACCATTTACATTAAATAAATAAATCCAAAGTCGACAGATTTAGCATGGTTGGCCAATGTTTCAATGACAATTCTTTAATTAGTACCGGCTATCAGGCGGTGTTGTCAACTGTGTACCAATGTGGGGACACTTTGAGTTCGGGATCACTCATTTTATTAGCTGTGTCAAGCAATTGGGTTAGATCGATAGCCGGCAAGCGTATAGAAATACGCTAAATTTGTATAAGAATCTCTAATTTGCAAATTTATTTTCGATCATGAAATTGCACTGAATAAACTGTGGGCGTAAATACATATGTTGTCGGTTATGATCGCGTGTCAAATTTTTCTCCCGGTCTTAATATTTTTCTGAATAATTACTCTTAATATTTTTAAAATCCCAAATAATGCTATCAGATAGTGTCATATATATGTAAAATAATACTTTATCATATTAGGGGAGACCGGGGACAAAAGTAACAAACATTATTTTTTATTTTTTTACCAACAACTCCGAGAGTCTAACGCTTCGGCATCCAATGGTGTACCATTAACCTAGTCTTAGGTATTTAGTTAAAAAATTTCAAGCAGAAAGTAGCACGGAATTGCGAA
>JAPYZC010003805.1:0-19682 GCA_030522665.1 Ichneumoninae sp. A BG-2022a
GGAAATGTCCTGGAAATGTCGTAGAAATGTCCTAGAAATTGTCCTGGAAATTGTCCTGGAAATTGTCCTGGAAATTGTCCTGGAAATTGTCCTGGAAATTGTCCTGGAAATTGTTCTGGAAATTGTCCTGGAAATTGTCCTGGAAATTGTCCTGGAAATTATCCTGCAAATTATCCTGCAAATTATCCTGCAAATTGTCCTGCAAATTGTCCTTAAATTTCGTACAGACTTTTTACTGGACTCCATGTATTTGCAAAATACATATTCATTCTGTTTCTTTGAATAAACCTGTTACTTAGTTTGTCTATCACAAGCTTGAGTTTCTCTCTTAATTTGGCGCGAGCGCAAATACCTTAAAATGTATATTTGTTGAGCCCGCGTACAACACCGTTGTTCAATTTTTAAATATCCTTTGTAGCATTTAAGTGTAATCGACGATCCGACTTTGTTGCTGTCTCGTCGAGGAATTGTGGAAATCGCAACGGAGGAAATTGAATTTGACAACGAGAACATTTTTATTTTTAATTTTTATTTTTGGTGAATGATTTATTAATGAAAAAAAAATTGCATAAGTTAAATCGACAATGAGAACCGACGTTCCGCGGTTGATTCGGCGTTATCACATGTTAAGGATGATCCACGGCCGAGCACGCGCGCGACGGCGTGCTCCGGCGCGATTCGACGTAAAAAATTGTTATACAATTGTACAGAGCGCGCTCGACGATTTTTCGCGATACTCGTTAAATATTGTTACGTATTTAAGATCTATACCATTGTTTTTTTTTTCGCATAGCATTCAAGTTTAATCGACGATTCGACTTTGTTGCCTTCGCGAGCAACAAACTCGTGCTGTGTTATTTGAAATATACATTTATATATATATAGTATATACAAATTATTTAATATAAATAAACGAAGACATTTGTAATATACAAAATATAAACTGGAAGATATTACAGTAATTACGGCGTAGAGAGCGTGCGAGGCTCGAGGCCCGCGAGGGGCGTGCGTGGGGAAATTGTCATGAAAATGCTGCGAGCGATCGATTATTTACACGATGTAGCAGTCAACTTATTCGAAAGGCTGTGATTTACGAACGGAACGCATACAATTCTTTTTACCCAAGCTTACGACATAGCTGGTGCTGGGACAAACATTCTGCCAAGCCTCGAAGTGTTTCGGTGTTTCTACAATAATTTATTTAACATACGTACTGTATTTTTTTTATATTTTTTACGGAGATAGCTCGTAATAATCGCGAACATCAACACGAATTTTGATCAAAAAGAAATTTACAATTAAAACATCATTTGCAAAAAAAAAGCCATACATTCACATGCTCGACGAAATGTTCACATTATTTTCTCGTACTATAATTATCGTTACAGCCTGTCATGGAAAAATGTTTTCTGATAATACTCTCGCTCCGACTGTCCCTCCCGAGTAATAAAATCACCGATAAACGAGCGGTATAGCGTGGCCCCGAAAGTGTTTCGACACGAGTGCTGGATTTGTTGGTCGAAAAAACTTGCACTGCAAAATAAATTCGTTCGAAATTTAATGTGTCGACACTGGAAGTTTTTATGCATAAACTGGTACATTAAGTTTAATGCACAATTGTGATGAAAAGTTTACGTACAGTATACTAAAAACTTGAGAAATACTTTACTTTTTCTGTATAGGACTTTAAATCCAATAATTGACTTAAATTTTGCTGCGAAAGTCCATACATTTTTCATCACAATTAAACATTAAATTTAACCAACAATTTTTTTTGTATAAAAACTTCCAGACCAGGTAAATTACGTTTACAATTTTTTTTACTAGTGCACTAATATCTGCTCCAAAAACCAACTAAGCGCGTTATTCATTCGCTCGGTCGTTGCGTCGGTGTCATAAATTTTATGCACAAACCGGTACATTAAATTCAATCTACAATCGTGGTGAAAAATCATCGTACAGTACATTAAAAACTTTAGAAATACTTTGCTATTAACAATTCACTTCAATTTTGCCTTAAAGATTTTTAAGTCCCATAATTTACTTTACTTTCATTGCAAAACTCCGCTAATTTCCATCACAATTCTACGTAAAACATAATGTCCCAGTTTCCGCACAAAAAACAATCCGCGCGCATCAAATTTACATTATTTTCAACCGCTCCAAAACCCGAATGCGCACACAATTCATCCACGACGAACTCTCGTCGTCATTTCATGCACAAACCGGCACATTAAATTCAATCTACAATCGTGGTGAAAAATGAACATACAATACATTTAAAACTTTAGAAATAATTTACTATTAACAATTCCCTTCAATTCTGCCTTAAAGATCTTTAAGTCCAATAATGTACTTTACTTTCATTGCAAACCTCCGCTAATTTCCATCACAATTCTACACAAAACATTCTGTCCCAGTTTCCACACAAAAATCAAATTTACAATATTTTCAACCGCTCCAAAACCCCGAGTGCGCACACGATTAATCCGCGACGAACTCTCGTCACCTGCACTCATCTCGTCTCTTTCAGTCAATCAACCGTCACGCAACGTCCAGCCAGCCAGGCTCGCCGCTTCCACGTCTCATCGACGTTTTCCTCCTCAGCCACCGACCGTTCTTCCAGGACGTTTCTCCCAGGTCACCCGTCGGCTCGATCGGACCTGCCCTCCCGCCGAAGGCGAACGAACGCGAAGAGTCTTCGCGCCCTGACCGCGTCTCAGCACTCCTCGGTCGACGTGCTCGATATTTGCGTGCTCGCGCCGCTCGAGAAGCTGCTCCGGCAGGTCTCGACGACCAGCGCAGTCTCCGGCACCTGAACGAACTGCACCTTGTCCTTGGGCCATCTCGTTCTGCCGTAAACGCAATTGAATATATTGTACCTAGCGTCCATCTCGAGCTGGCTCATGTTGCCGCTGTGTCGTCTCTTCAGTACCTTCTTCGCCATCAAGCTCCGATTGTTCTTGTACGACAGTTCCTTCCTGAAGCAAAAGAGCTTCCTGAGCTCGCGCTTGACGCGCCTCGACCGATAGCCGAAGAGGAGCGGACTGACGTAGGCGGCGAGGATGAGGAAGCTCAGAGCAGCGACGTCGACCCCGTGCGGAAAATCCTTCCCGGTGACGAAGCTGACGTTCCTCGCGAGGAGAACGACCACGTACGGCGTCCAGCAAATGAGCCCCATGACGATCACCAGGGCGCTTATCCGCGCGGCCCTCGTCTCCTCCCTGTACTTGAAGAGCGAGCCGTTGCTTATCCGGTGCTTCAGCGAGTTGATGTAGCTCGAAGTGCTCCGGACGCTCGAGACCCGATGAAGCGTCGGTCTGTTGGGCGGCGTTATCGTCACTATGGGCGTGTTGCTCGTCGCCCCGAACATCGAGCCCTCGAGGTTACCCGGCGAGGACTTCGCGCAGGTTTCGTCGTTGCTCGCCTCCGACCTGTGGAAGACGTGCGAGCTCCTGTGTGCGCTCCTTCCGTTCTGCTGGCTCTTCAGGATGGAAGACTGCGAGGGAAGACTGTTGCCGGGTTCCTCGAGGGAATTCTTCCTGGAACCGTCGGTTTCTCTCCCAGGCTCCCGACCGTCCGGCTCGGAGTCGCGCCGAGGCTGATCGACGGCCTCGACGAACCCCTCGTAAGGATTCCTCTCCACCCCCTCCTCGGCCTGGCCAGCCTCGCGACGAACTTCCGACTCGTCCTCGTCGTCCTCGTCGCTGCTCTCGCTGCTCGCCTCGCCGATCCGCAGCTTCTCCAGGTCCCTCCTCAGCATCTCCTCGTACATGAGGTCGTGCGAGGATTTTCGTTTCTGGGTGGGCTCGTCCCGGAACTTGCTCTTCACGAGGTCGTCCGTTCGGGTCGTCTCCCTGCTGTCCAGGAACTGTGCCCTGAGCACCGATGTAGGAACTTTGTTGTCGTTGGCTTTATCTTTGGTCTCGTCGTCGCCCGCGGGCGCGGGCGAGCTCTGGCGCTGCTGGGGCGTCACGTCGACCTTGCGCGAGCCGACCGTGAATATGACGGCGCTCGGCTCCTCCTCCTCGATGGTCTTCCGGCGACCGTCGCCGCCGGCGAACTCCGAGCCCCGACGGGGCATCATTTGACTAGGCGTAAGAGTCTCGATGCTCTCGTCGATGGACGAGAGGCTCGAGATCTTGGGGATCCTGCGGAAGTCCTCGGTGGAGAGGTCCTGCCTCACCGGGCAGTACTCCTCGCTGAAGCTCCCCGACGAGAGGATGGGCCGCGAGCCCGTTCGCCGAGTGCGCTCGGAGTTCTTGTGCGCCGCCGAGTAGATGCTCACGTAGATCCAGCAGACTCCGACGAAGGGCAGCAGGTAGGCGAAGAGGGCGTAGGCGACCGCGTAGACGAGGCCGTAGGTCGTCGCGAACTCCTCGCTGGAGAGGTCGGTGAGGTTTCGCTCTCTGGATATCGAGTCCTCGATTATCGTCTCGCGGACCAAGGTCGTCGAGTTCTCGAAGAGGCTCACGTCCTCGTCGAACTCCGTGAAGGAGAATTCACCTTCCCTGGCGTAGTCCTCGCTGGTGTTGACGACCAGCCGGAGATTCGCGTCCAGGGTCACGTCCAGCGAGGAGTTCTGGGTGAAGTTTCGCGACGGGCGACGGAGGCGCTCGCAGGACAGCCACAGACTCTGCGGGTGGGGATTGAAGACCGCCAGGAGGCCGAACGTCGAGGAGATCAGCCAGACTGAGACTATGAGCATTCCGCACTTGAGCTTGTCGATTCGGGTGCGGTAGCGCAACGGGTCCACCACCGCGAGGTACTGGTCGAGGGCGATTAGCAGCACCGCCAGGATCGAGGACGTCGTCACCAGGGCCGTCGCACCCTCCGCTATCGCGCACGGCGACCCTGGCGATGACGCCGGTGACGGGGGAGCGTCCAGCATCAAGAGCGGGTTCAGCATCGCGCAGGTCACCAGGTTCGAGACTGTGAGATTCATTACGAACCTGAAATCAGAAAAAAGGGAAATCGTGGGCGTTAGTTATGATTGTTTTGTTATTCGTAATTGTACACTGAGAAAAAAAAACGATTGAGTCAACAAAATTAGCGCTTACGGGTGGCGAAACAAATTTTTTATTTGTATAACGAAATACTTGCTGTATTAAGTAAAGAAAAATTTTAATCGACGGCCTGTTAGTTCGTTCAACGTGGTATTTCCTTTGATCAACCAAACATTTGTTTCGCCACCCGTAAGCGCACATTTTGTTGACTCAAATGATTTTTTTTATCTGTGTAGTTATAAACGCGCAGTAATACGTCAGAAAATTAGTTGAAAATTATGTTACGCTAGAAGACAAATGAGCAAACTGTACAAAAGCACGACATTGTTCATTTAAACCAAATTTCATTTATATACTGTTTTCGGAATTTATTATGTAAAAGGGCATGTCCCGTAAATAAATAAATAAATAAATAAATAAATAATTAAATAAATAGTAAATCTATGTAAGAACTACAAATTTCAGCGCTTATGAAGATCAAGCTTAAAAGAAGAGACCTTTTGTACAGACACTGTCTTTTGCAAAATAAATATATCTATAAATATATCTATAAATATAAATCTATAAATATATCTGGCTATCTATCTAGTGATGATTATTATTGGTGGTTGGTTGGAGGCGATTTGAGAGGGGAGGAAACATTGGGGTGGATGAACTTTGGGGGATTTATGTAAATGATAGTTTGGGGTAATTAAGGGTTGATCATTGTCAGTGGGAAAATTAATTGGGTACGTTCTCAGGAGTGGCTTTGACGAATGGTAAAATTTGGCGAATGACGCATTTTGTTCGACCTGAGAAGTCGTAAAAAAAAAACACCAAAAATTGCATTAGCGATGACCGATCAATTATTGTCGCTGGTAAAAAAAATTGAGGAATTACGCTCTTCGGAGGGGTCACTTTAGCGGATGTTGAAATTTGCGAATGCTGATGAAATTGTTAGGACCGAGGAGGGTCCCGAGAGGAAAATTATGATTATTGACGCATTTTGTTCAAGCCTTTAGCTTGAACAAAATGCGTCAATAATCATACGTTTCCAAAGAATACCCAAAAATTGCAATAATTGCCGGTCAATCATTGTTATTACCTTTTAAAAAATGAGAAATTACTTTCTGCCTTGGTGTAACTTTAGCGAACATCAAAATCTGCGAATGCTGATGATATTGTTAGGGCCGAGGAGATGAGATATATATATATACGATATATATATACGATATAGAAAATGTCGTATTACAAACGGGTCGTCAAGGAGACGACAGGTCGTTTGGCAATTTGGAAAGTTTAGGCATCGAATTTCGGTCCAATTAAAAAAAAAAAATGGTTCCACCGCCTTGAAAACCGGAGCTATTCAGAGCAGCAATTATCGGCCGGCCGGGGGGCTTTCTCGAAAGAGCCTTCAGAAGCTTTTTGGTAACGCGTACGAAGACAGGGAGTTACGTCGTGACGAGCGAGCAAGAAGGCTCGTCAACGCAATAAGAGACCCTTCAAGCCGGTTGATGTTTCCTTTGGCCGGCGCATCTAACTTTAGCTCTGCCCTCCCGGCGCGAACCGAGGGTCACGTCACCGTGTCACCGACGCATTTTATTCAAATGACGGTCGGTCGAGGTATAACAAATCCGTCGCATTACAAATCCGTCGTCAAGGAGACCATAGACTCTTTGGAAATTTTCTAAATTTACGGGACGAATCTTGAAAATTGACCTACTGAATTTTGAAAATTTACGTGTCAAGTTTTGAAAATTTGCGGATGGAATTTTGAAAATTTACGGAACGAACCCTAAAAATGAACGGGTCGAATTTTGAAAATCTACGGATCAAAGTTTGCAAATATACGGATCGAATCTTGAAAATGTACGGGTCGAATTTTGAAAATCTACGGATCAAAGTTTGCAAATATACGGATCGAATCTTGAAAATGTACGGAATGGATCTCGAAGACGTACAGATTTTGAGAATTTGCTCCGCACACAGGAGATTTTGAAAATGTACAAATCAAATTGTGAAAACAAACAGATTCAATTTTGGAAATTACCAGATAAAATTTTGGAAACTGACAAATCAAATTTTGGAAATTAACCGATCAAATTTTGAAAATTTCTTTATCGATTTTTGAAAATTTCCTTATACAATTACGAAAATCTCCTTATCGAATTTCGAAAATTTCGTTATCGAATTTGGACAATTTCCTTATTGAATTTAGAAAATTTCCTTATCGAATTTGGACAATTTCGGATTAATAAAAAAAAATGTGCGGAACAATGTAAAAAAAATGTACGGATCAAATTTTCGCTATTTACTGATCGAATTCCGAATCAATAAAAAAAAAAGTAGTTCGCCCGCGTCGAGACCCGAAGCTATTCGAAGCGTCAATTATCGGTTAGCCGGGGAGCTTTTCTCGAGAGCCTTCGGAGGCTTTTCGGTAAGGCGGTAACGAAACAGGGTGTTGCGTCGTGTACGAGGAGGCAAGAAGGCTCGTCACCGCGATGAGGACCCTTCAAACCGGTTGATGTTTCCTTTGGCCGGCGCATCTAACTTTAGCCCTGACCTCCCGGCGCGAACAGAGCGTCACGCCTCGTTGTTTCGCCACGGTGACCTTGCCCGCCTTTAACGCGCTGCGAGAAAAGCGCGCGCGCGCGTTTCGCGAAGCGTAGAGAGCTTCTCGAAAACCCGTTAAATATCGCACACGCATCGCGGAAGTAGCCGTGCCTTTTTGCGCATCCCTCGCGAGGCACGCAACGGAGATTTAAAAGCGGAACAGTGGAACCGAATAAGATAACATTCGCCCGCTGCAAGAAGCTTCTCTAGCGCGGCTCGCAGGTGCTAACATTTTTACGAGCGTCTTCGACCCTCGAGAAATCTTCACCTCCGGAAATAACAACGAATTCAATTGCCGTTCGACGCGCACGACTCTTTTGAGTCGAACCATGCAACTGTCAGCGTGTCAAAATAGACCGACGAATTGCAACACTTTGTGGATGCTCGCAGTCGGAATTATATTTTTACATCGCTATTTTTGTTTTCGATCACCTTTGACAGTTCTGATTGCTTGGGTTGGGAAAGTTTTTTTGGTATGAAATGAAACACGTTTTTCCTCGAGCTGGATTCTGAAGGCGTCGGAAATAGTCGTTGGCTTTGAAGAGATGAGAAGCTTTCTTTCAATAAGACATTTTTAATGCTTTCGATGAGACATTTTCAAGCTATCCAATAAGAAATGTTCAATCTTTTCGATAAGAAATTTTCAATCTTTTCAATAAGAAATGTTCAGTCTTTCCGATAAGAAATTTTCAGTCTTTCCGATAAGAAATTTTCAATCTTTTCAATAAGAAATTTTCAGTCTTTCCGATAAGAAGTTTTCAATATTTTCAATAAGAAATTTTCAGTCTTTCCTATAAGAAATTTTAAGTCTTTAAGTCTTTTCAATAAGAAATTTTCTGTCGTTCCGATAAGAAATAATAATAATAATAAATAATAATTAGAGTTTTCATTACCGACCGTGGTATCTCATATCGCCTCAGAGCATTAAAAATAGACATTTCCGAGAATGCGCTTACAATTGATATAAATTTATAAATACCGATTGGGAACACGAGGACTTTGACCCCACATCGTTAAAGATGTTTGGGTCCCTCGCGATATCTTCGCGCACTATGACCCGTCGCGAGTCGAGCCCCCAATAACAAGATACATGTATGCACCCAGAAAAATAACTTATTTGACGCGCGCTCCACGAATAAATTTTTATTTGGTTTAAATAAACATTTATTTAATTCAAATAAATATTTATTCTAATAAAATAAATATTTATTGTATTTATTTATATTACTTTTTATTTGTATTATTTAGGGTAGGTAGACAATAGTGATCGCGAACAAGCCTACACTGTAAAAAAAAAATGGTTTGAAAATTACTGAACGGTGTTGGAAGCTTTTTTACATAAACTGTTTATGAAATTTCAAACACATGTGCTTTGCAATTTTACAGTAAAATTTCTATTTTTAATGAATACTTTTGTAAATTTCAGCCAAAAAATTTGTAATTTTAGTATCTGGTATTTTTATTTTACAAAAAAACTACACTAATGTTCAATTAATGTAAGTAATGTTAGCAAATTTCAAGTTCCAGTACATTAAATTTACAATTTATTTTTACAGTGTATGATAGGGCTTATGCGACCCGCACAAGGTGCCCGAAAGAAAGTAAATACTGTATTTGCGAAACAAGAACTCTGGACTCTGAGTTTAGCGCTAGCCAAACAATTAATTATTTTTAGATGTAAATTTTTACCCTGTTTTTTAATTTTCTTGCATCTATGCATCCAATAAATATATTACAATCAATAAAAAAATGTATTTGATTTAAATAAATATTTCTTTAAACCAAGTATCATTTATTTGCTTGTGCACGTTAAATAAATAATTTTTATGGGCGTGTGTTCTCGACGTATTTTAACAATTACATCTCGCCACTGGCGGCGAGTGTGTTTCGACTTTCGTGGAGCTTGTCACAACACCCACCGAGGATGCTGTATTGCACGCGTTGTCGCTCCGACGAGCGCAACAACAGCTGTTTCTCTTCCAGCCGTTCTTCTCGCGGGTTCGCGCTCGGGCGGCTCGAAATTGCTCGACTTGTTTACCCGGTCTCGAGTCAGTCAAGCCCTCGAGCGATTGCTTCGAGCTCGCTTGCGAAATTCAATGAATCCAACGATAATTCGAGCTCCCCTGGACCGTCGGTCCAATATTCGAAATTGGATGTCTTGTGAAATAAATCGAACAAACTTGTTGCGACGTCGAGACTGTCGTGGCGAGCCTCGAAACCCGAGTAAACAGACCCTCGAAAGCTCGTTCGAGTGTCAAGGTCCCTCGAAGATTTCACGGTTCCCTCGTAAACTCTAACGAAATTTGTACGACGCTCAGAAATGCTCTTGCACAATGTGTTACGGGGAATCGTACCGGCGACCCCCGGACTCTCGCCGGTCATCACTCGTGCGAGAGTTACGAGATTTTTAGTGGCGCTTCGATTTTACTCTCCGTCGCGCGCCGACTGTGTTTGTTGACGTCGATTCGACCTTTACAAAATGTAGCCCATGGAATCAAAATAAATTTCATCCCATGAGCCCAATTTTTTACCTTTTGAAAAATTAATGATATTCTCCGAAACGTCATTTCCGGTTTGAGATTATAGGTTTTCGACCGGAAGTGACTCCATACCGGAAACATGTCCTTTCCGGTTGGAAAATATCGGATTTTTACCGGAAATGACTTCATACCGGAAACATGTCGTTTCTGGTTGGAAAATATTGGATTCTAACCGGAAGTGACTTCATACCGGAAACATGTCATTTCCGGTTAGAAAATATTGGATTCTGACCGGAAGTGACTTCATACCGGAAATACCTCACTTTCGGTTTGAAAATATAATTTTTTTTACCGGAAATGACATGATATAGAAAATACATCATGCCCGCCCAAAAAAATTAGATCTTCAGACCGGAAGTGACGTATTTCTGGTGTGACGTCTCTTCCTGTCGAAAAATGAGATTTTCAAACCGGAAGTGACTTATTTCCGGTCGAAAAACTTAGATTTGCAAACCGGAAGTGTCGTATATCCGGTTTGACGTCACTTCCGGTCGAGAAAAGAGACTTTCAAACCGAAAGTCACGTATTTCCGATATGAAGTTTATTCTTGTCAAAAATGAGACGTTCAAATCGAAAGTGACGTATTTCCGGTAAAAAAATTGGACGTTCAAATAGAAAGTAACCTATTTTTGGTATGACGTCACTTCCGGTAAAAAAATGAGATTTTCAATGTGTATAAATTGAATGAATAATAAATTCCATTCCATGAGCTAAAAAGCAACCGTTATAAAATGTTGGTTCTTAAACATCATTTTCGCCAATGCTCGAAAACACCGAGAGTATGTTTCGCACGGAAGCAATCGCTTCGCGACAAATCTGCCGTTGCAAACGATGCCTTTGTGTACTTTTGTCCATCATTAGCAAACGCGCGCCTTACGCATTCGACTGACGATCTGCGTCAATCGTCGATGTTTCGACTCCCGGGTGTCGTTTGTTTACACCAACGAAAAAGCAGACTGCCTTCTGCCCAACGAGCGGTCGAGTTCGCGCGATCGTCGGGTCGACGCGCGCTTCGCTGCGGCGCCGATCGATCCAGAATGGACGGACGGACACAGCCGTGTCAACAAAGAGCTGGGGACACGTGACACGACCGTTACGATATCGCGTTTCATTATCATAATAAGGAGTCTTGTTTACGATTTTGCATAATCGTCCAGATCTATTCGTTATTAAATCGTTGGGTTTCCCACACGCGGTGCGTTACAGAGGCTGCGCCGTCCGCGCATGCGCACGCGCGACCGTCGCGCCTCGCAAGTGTATTTCCGTCGATTGCGAAACTTCCCGAGCGTCACTTCCGCGCTGTCGCGCTGTACCTGAAAATTCGCTAGCGGGAAACTAACAAAGCGCCTCCGCGCTTCGCCCGGTTATGTTTTCACGTTGTTTTCCGAGCTCTTCGACACTGGCACGCTGTCTTCGCGACGTGATTATTCATTTTATTGGCCCGCCCGGACGCTTCAATTGCCACAACGGCGAAACAGTTCGGCGATTGTTTTACTTGGCTCTCGAACTTTGCGTGCGACGTTGGAACACGGCGCTTGAGAAAACGTCGTCCCGCGAGAGGCACGGGTAGTTTTTGCACGGCCCGGAAACGGAAGTTTGTCGACTGAGCGGACACGATAATTTTCGCACTGCGCGATCGGCTTCGTCCAAATTTCACCGAAGTGTCTCTCGGGGAATTGATGTAGGGGAGGAGGGGCAAAATGGGACAGTAAGCAAAATATTGTTTTTCAATCATTTTTTGGATGTTCCATTTTGCCCCTTTTTTTTTTCTCGAAGGCAGCTCGCACAGCTATATACGAGTTGTATCGGTTGCGTCCTACTCAACTATTTTTTATGCACGGTTTTATATTATTCTCGTCAAAATTATCCAATTTGTTCGACAAAATTTCGAATAATTTATTGCTTGATTTTTTTTTTTTCTTAATTCCTTGGATAGTTGAAAATCGACACTTCCGGGTTTTCTGTGACGTTTCGCCCCATCGTATTGTCCAAAAGTTATTGGAAAATTACGTTTTGCAACAGTGTTGCGTTTTGACCCACTATCCCATTTTGCCCCACTCGACTATTTTTTGTGCACGGTTTTATATTATTCTCGTAAATTAAACAATTTGTTCGACAAAATTTCGAATAATTTATTGCTTGATTTTTTTTTTTTCTTAATTCCTTGGATTTTTGAAAATCGACACTTCCGGGTTTTCTGTAATGTTTCGCCCCATCGTATTGTCCAAAAGTTGTTGGAAAATTGCGTTTTTCAACAGTGTTGCGTTTTGACCCGCTGTCCCATTTTGCCCCACTCTCCCCTATATTTCGAAAATATAAGTTGTACACTTCGTCTACATCGTCGCATGTTTATCCTGAAAATATACCTTTTGTAATTAAATTAAATTCATATATAATCGAATTAATAATTAATATTTAATTGAATTAACAATTAATTTCCACGTGCAATTTTCAAATAATGTTTTGATGAGAGAGTGAGTAAAAAACGGAACAGAAAGTCCGGCTGTATCGATGGGGCAAAATGAAACATCCACAAACGATTGGAAAATTGCGTTTTGCTTGTTGTCCCATTTTGCCCCACTTTCCCCTATTTCGAAAATATAGGTGGCAAAAAATTCTACACCTCGTCTATATCGTCGTGTATATTATCGTGAAAATGTACATTTTTTTTAGCCTATATGGGCAAACGTACGGACTCGCGAAGGAGCTCGGAAACATTTTCGCGAATTTAAACTCGAAACCTTCGAACGAAAAAAAAGGAGCTGTGGAAAACGCTGCATCGGAGCGCCACGATGACATGGTCTTTATAAATAATCAATGCCCGGCTGTGTCGAGTCGACGGTGTCGCGGGCATGCGAGAGACTCGTGAGCGAGGGCTCATAACGTGCTCGCATATTGCGTAGCAAATGAGAGCCTTTCGATACCGGTCGATGGAATTTTATAATATTTATGAAGTGCACCGGTGAGCCAGCGATAAATGCGTTCCTCCTGCGAGAACGCGCTAATTTCGGCTCGCGGATAGGTAAAAAAAAAATTGGATGTTCGGCGATGGAAAGAGAAAATCCTGTTTTTTTTTTAGTTCTGTTTTTATTTATTTATTATTTTCTCACGGTCTTATGATTTATGGTGAAACTACGAGGATTGTTTGAGAAATCGAGCGTAGAAATCGACACGGCAATTTGAATACGTGAAGATAGTAAAAATGATTTTTTTTATGATAGATTGATTTTTTTTTTATACGCTGTTAGGATTCGCGGAGAAACTACTATTTCTTGGCGGAGAAAATTATGTTTTTTATTTATTTAGTAGTAGTAGTAAGTGTGTATTTATTAACAATACATATGATGCGTTGATGATCGGTACCATTTTTTTTTTTTTTTTTACATTTATACATTAATATATTTCTAATAACTATTCAACTTGCATTCAAGTATTGTCAACGGGCCATCGACCGAAGTCCTTCAGCCCATTATTTATTTATTCTATATATATATACTTTTTTTCTTACGGTGTTACAATTTGTGGTGAAACCACGAGGATCGTTTGAGAAGTCGAGCGTGACAATTCGAGTAGACGTGAATATAATAAAAACGATTTTATTTTTACCGATCAACGGCGAGCCGGCAAACGAAGACATATATTATTATTATTTTTTAATACGCTGTTACGATTTTCGGAGGAACAACCGTTTCTTCGCGGAGAAAATGCTGTTATTTATATTTATATTTATATTTATATTTATATTTATATTTATATTTATATTTATATTTATATTTATATTTATATTTATATTTAAATGCTGTTTTTACTCTTTATGTTTACACATACATATTTTTTTCTTACGATATTACTATGTATGGTGAAATTACGATGATTACTTGGGAAGTCGCGCGTGTCAGCTTGAACGACAGGCGAAGATAAGAGAAACGATTTTTTTTTTACCGATCGACGCGCTCGAGTTTCGTCACGTGGATAGGAAATAATATCGATACGGCTAATCGAAAGACAAAATGCTGTTTTTCAAACTTATCTTACAAATATATTACTTTTTTACGGTGTTATGATTTACGGTGAAACTGCGAAGCTCGTACGAGAAATCGAGCGTCTTGCCTAACACGCGCAGATAAGAGAAACGATTTTTTTTACCGATCGACAGCGAGCCGGCAAACGAAGACCTATATTTATATATATATTTTTTAATACGCCTTACGATTCGCTGGGAAACTACCAAGATTATTTGAGAAATCGAGCGTGTCGGCTTTAATGACACGCACAAATAAGAGAAACTATTTTTTTGTTACCGATCGACAGCGAGCCGGCTGTTAAAAGACATTTATTAATTTTTTTTTTTTTCATACTTAGCACGATCGATCGCGAGAAAACGTGAAGATTCTCCGCGACGTCGAACGTGGCAGCGTGCGGTGGAAAAAAATCGGCCGATAGCGTGCGAGCTGAACCGGAAAAGGTAATGAAACTTTTTTTTTTTTTTTTTTTTTTTTTGCGATGCAAGGCCGAACGAGAAACGACTGAAACCTCTTCGTGAAATCGAGAGCCACTCACTTCCGTTTTACTGCCGCTCGATCGAATAGGTCAGTATAATACGAGCGAGCCAGGCCGCGCAAGTGGAAACGAGGAAAGTCAGACCGTTCGGTCCGGCCAGCGCCGGGCCAGGCCAGGCCGTTCCGGCGCCGGTTGAATTGCGGGACTTCTGGCTTCCCGCCTGTTACGCAGAGGGAGATAAAGCTGAACACGAATCTGGCCTTTTTGGGGCTAAAGTGCAGTCAGACATTGAAAATCTCGATTTTATGGACGAACAATCGTATTTTTGGGATTTAAATGGAAAATATTGGGGTGGAAGCAAAATAATTGTTGTATTCGTGATCAGCGGGAAAAAATACGTGGAATATAGCCTTGAAATAAAAAAAATCGATTCAACAACAATTTTTCAATTTTTGAGCAATTTTTGGAAAAACACCGATTTTCGTGATTTTCAAAGGTCGATATCTCGGCTCCTAATGGAGGTAGGGAAATTCCGGGGTGCCCATCGTGTTGTACGGAAAAAATACACAAGATTGGGTACGGACCGAAGTTTTGGAGGCGTTTTATCGTGCCGTTTGAGGACGTCGAAAAACGCAAAAAATTGACTCGAAAGGGGTAGACTTGGTATTTTTATTTATTTTTTTATTTTTTTTTATTTCGACATATTTTTTGAATGCTCGGATGGTTAAGGTAATACTAGGAGACAGCCTAAGCCCCCGTGAGCTCAAAGAGAATTGCGAACACTTCTCGATAGGATAAATATCTGACAAAAATCAAGCGTACGGAAAGTGCTGAAAATATTGATATTGCATAATAATTATTCCAAAATGTTCCTAACCAATGAAAAAAAAAAAAAAAATTGTTCAATAAATCCCCTGGCAACTTAACTTTTTTTTCGTATAAAAACAAGTTGTTACCCTTTTTGAATACGTATGAATTTTTTCAGAATTTTCTGCAATCTTTTTAAATTACGTTTTTTTAAAACTAAAAACGCAATTTAAATAAAATTACACAAAATTCTGAAAAAATTCATACGTACTCAGAAAAATTAACAAATCGTTTTCAATACTATATTACAACTCTACCGAATTAGAACTCTGCCACTGAAGAAAAAAACTACCGGAATTGAAATAAAGAGTTTTATTTAAATTCCGGGCACACTTTTATTTCAATTCCGGTAGAATTGTAATATGGTAATGTTTTCTGGTAGAGTTGTTGTGTGTTAGAGTTGTGAGTGGTAGAGATGTAAATGTGCCAAATTCGTAATAAATTAAATTTGCATAGGAGTGTCCGACGATTCGGACGTGCTCGAGCATTGCTACCGTTGTCTTAGTGTCGTTTATCCACAGTTGGGTACGAATTTGGCTGACACGTACCATTTCGGAGTTCGGAGCGCCGGAGAAAAAAGAAAATAAATAAATAAACGGAAATGTGGAAAGCGATACGTTTTCTCGAGATCAACTTGGGACCGTCCGGACGCTCGTTCGGTAGCTTGCGAGGGAGAAAAAGAGGTCAAACGCGAACTCGAACACGGTCAGGGAGTAAAACCGTTTGGTCACACTCTATTATTCTCGTCGCCGTCGCCTGTGTTCCTACGGACTTTTAATGCTCGAGAATTACTTTGAACTCCCGTTCGAAGTTGTTCTCCGGCCTTGGGCATTGAAATTGTTTTTTCAGGCACCAAGCTTTCGAGCGTCGTTCAGATACGATCGAGAAAACGAGCGCAAAGTCCGATGAAGAAATTCCATTAGCTGGAAAACTGGTATCGACTCTTAAGAATAAATATTTTTCTTTTTTTTTCACAGGAAAAAAGTAACTGAAGTCGAATGTGGAAAAGCTGCGCAAACAAGTGCGCGTGGAACAGCGGTGGAAATTACTCAATGGTGGATCACGATTGAGGCCAAATGTATGCACGGTTAAAAAATGTTTCATTAAAAATTAATGAAATTTATTGGAAACTTTTTTTTACGTAAAGTGTCTAACATTTTGACCAAATTTTTATTTTTAATTGAGATTTTTTGTACATCACAGGCAAAAGATTTGTAATTTTTAATATCTGTTTTTTTATTTTTCAAAAGAAAGAACATTAATGTTCAATTAATGCAAGTAACGTAAGCAAGTTTTAAGTTCCAGTACATCAAATTTACAATTTGTTTTTACAGTGTAGTGAAGGATGTCTGGCAAAAGTCCATAAAAAGTGGGGTGTTTTGATAATAAATGGAAAATGTGTGTCTAAAAGATGGATGGATCCGATTGAGAAAACGAGCGCAAGTCTGATAAGGAAATTCCACTAGCTGGAAGACTACACTGTAAAAATAAATTGTAAACTTAATGTACTGGAACTAGGAATTTGCTTACATTACTTACATTAATTGAAGATTAATGTACTTTTTTTGTAAAAAAAAAAAGATATACTAAACTTACAAATCTTTCGCCTAGAATTTACAAACATTTTCATAAAAAATAATAAACAAAAAATATTACTGCAAAATTGCAATGCACGTGTGTCTGAAATTTCAGTATTTAGAATAAATGTAGAAATTAAGAATAAATATTGGTATTTTTATTTTTAACAGAAAAAAGTAACTGAAGTCGAGTGTGGAATAGCTGCGCATGAAACGGCGGTGGAAATTACTGATTGGTGGTTCGCGATTGAGGCTAAGTGCACAGTGAAGAACGCCTAACGAAGGTCCATAAAAGTCGTGTGTTTTGACAATAAACGGAAAAGCTGAGTTTGAAGTATGGATGGATATGATCGAGAATACAACCGCAAAGTCTGATAAAGAAACTCCATTACAAACAGAAAAAAAAATTATTTGACGGCCAACGTTTATTTGATGTAAATAAATATTTATTTAAATTTAGTAAATAATTACTTAAATGAAATAAATATTTTACTTAAAGCAAATAAACGGTGGCCGTCAAATAATTATTTTTCTGGGTGTAGCTCGTAAACTCCAATATAAAAATAAATTGTTCTTCTCAGAAGTACTTTATGTAAAAAAAGCATCCAATACCGTTAAGTAATTCCGAAACAATACTTTTACTCTTCATTTTTACTCACTCTTAAGAATAAATATATATATAAATATAAAATATAAAATAATATAATATATATATATAATTATATTATATATTAATTATAATTTTATATAATATAATATAAAATATACATATATATTTTTAAACAAACTGAAAAAGTAACTGAAGTCGAATGTGGAATAGCTGCGCAGACGAATGTGCGTGAAAGAGGGGTGAAAAATGCTGATTGGCGGTTCGCGATTGAGGCTAAATGCATGGTGAAGGATGCCTGACGAAAGTCCATAAAAAGTCGCGTGTTTTGATAATAAATGGAAAAGATGTGTCTGAAGGATGGATGGAGGGGAGGGGGAGGGGTGGGGGTTGAAGGCGTGTGATCCAGTTCAAGGAAACGTAGAAACTCCGAGAGTGGCGTCGTCTCAGGGGCTAAAGAGGTCAAGGGTCTCCCTGGGTGTTGTAAACGACGTAAATGTGCATGCGATGTAAGCATAAAGGTGGAAAAAAAAAAATATTAAAAAGGTGGTAACAAACCTGTTCGAGATTGTGCGGAGACCGGGCCGCTTCAGAAAGGCGAGCAGAAGGGTTGCGTTCAGTAAAAAAGCGCCGAAGAGTACGAAGCTCCATATCGCGATGCCCGAGGCGTTCCACCATCCTTCCAGATCTCTCAGATTCTCGACGACCGCTCCTCTTCCTCCTCCCGCACTCTCCGTCGTCCCTCCATCCATTCATAAATGGTACGACAGTCCTGCGAACATTTTATTTTTATTATTTTTTTTTTAACAAAAAAGACAAAAAATTGTAAACGAAATAAAATCGATTGCTTGAGAAATAAATTTATGAGAGAGACGGTAAAAATAAATTACTGTATGTGATTGAATTTTTGTCAGCACTGCAATTGGGACTGAACATTTCACGAAACCGTATGTTCGATCTTTGTAGTGATGGAAAAAATCATTGATTTTTTTTTTTTGTAATAAAAAAAACGAAAAATTGTAGGCGAAATAAAACTAATAATTGAGAAATGAATTGATGAGAGAGACGGTAAAAATAAATAACTATACTATGTGTGGATTGAATTTCCGTGGACGCAACGCGAACTGAAAATTTCGCGAAACCGTAAGTTCGATCTTTAACACGATGAAAAAAAAACATGAATTTTTTTGTGTAATAATTTACAAAAACAATAAAACATTGTAGACAAAATAATACCGATCGTTGAGAAATGAATTTATGAGAGAGACGATAAAAATAAATTACTCCGGGTGTGGATTGAATTTCCGTTTGCACTGCAATGGGGACAGAAGAATTTCACGAAACAGTAAGTTCGATCTTTATCGCGATGAAAAAATACATTGATTTTTTTTTGTAATTAAGAAACAACAAAAAATTGTAGACAAAATAAAACTGATCGTTGAGAAATGAATTTATGAGAGAGACGATAAAAATAAATTACTCCGGGTGTGGATTGAATTTCCATTGGCACCGCAACGGGGACTGAACATTTCAAGAAACTTCGATCTTTATCTCGATAGAAAAAAATCAATTTTTTTTTTTTTTTTTTTTTAGCGCAACATATGTGTAATCAGCCGCGTGTAAATCAAATACGCACAAGTGAACATTTGTCGATTCTTCGCGCGCCCGCGCGCGCTCGAACGATTATTCTCGAAACACGTTCCTACAAACTTCCCGTTTCCTAAAAATTAACTCCGATAAATTACTACGGGCTCATCCATAAATCGCCAGAGGCTTCCAACTCCGTCGCGGACACCCGGAAAAAAGTATCTTTACTGAATGCCTCGCAAATACATATTTCTCGCAGTAAATAAATATCTATTCACAGTAAATAAATATTTGTTTATAGTAAATAAATATCTATTCGCAGTAAATGAATATTCACTCGCAGCAAATAAATATTTATTCGCAGCAAATAAATATTTATTCGCAGCAAATAAATATTTATTCGCAG
>JAPYZC010003806.1:0-11347 GCA_030522665.1 Ichneumoninae sp. A BG-2022a
ATTTTTTGATGAATTTGTTAATAACATTTTGCAATTATTATTATGCAAAATTAATGTTCTCAGTACCTTTAGTATACATGATTTTTTTCAGATTTTTACCCCATCAAGAAGTACTTACAATTTTCTCTTATTGTTGTCGAACTTATGCGAAGTTAGCGCGGAGCGAGATTCCCTTATTAATGTACCGGACTGGAAGTTTCTATGCAAGAACTGGTAAATTAAATTTCATGTACAAATGTGACGAAAAATTAATGTTCGGTGTACTAAAAACATTGGAAATACTTTATTTTTAATAATTTACTTTAGTTTCAATGAACAAGTATGTTCATTTTTCATAACAATTGTATATTAAATTTAATGCACCAATTTTTGCATTAAAACTTCCACGTCGGTACATTAAATTGACAATTTTTGTTACAGTGTAAAAAAATGTATTGTATAAAAAAAAAAAAAAAAAAAAAATCCGTGGATAGGTTTTTGAGAGGAAGTTGCTTGAGTTGATAAGCCTCTTCTTCTTACCGGCTCAAATTAATTTAAATATCCTCGACCATTCGTTTGTTGAAATACAGTTTGACCTTTTTTTCTTCCGTTTATTCTTACGTTACAATAAATTGCTTGAGTAAATTTTTACGGGAAACCTTGTGTGAGTATGAGACTCTGGTACTTCTTCTTGTACTTGAGACCGGTGACTAGGGTAGAGCTGTACGGGAATGCAGTTTTGCCACCGAACTTCGTATCGTCGTCTGAAATAATTGTTTTGTTTTACGTTTCACAAAATTGCAGATAAATTGTCATAAAAATCTTCGATAATAATTTATTAATTACTGAAAAATTTCGGAAATGAACTTACCAGGGTGGAATCTGTGGTAGTTGTACATGATGTGCAAATTCGGCGGTAAGTCGGTTTTGCGCATTGCCTCGAAGGGAACGGTGGAGTTTATCGGCGTAACATAGAAATTCTTCAGATCGCCTTGAACACGGTATTAACAGTTGAACGAACGATACAGGCGAGAAGAATTCACATTGCAAATTGCGAAATTGCAAACTTTAGAAAAAAAATTGTCGTCTCACCTATAGTCTCGATAGTGTGGAGTTCGGAATTGGGCAGCGGATAATTGAAGGCTTTCTCGCAAGCGACGAATATACCGAATCGCTTTACCGGATCGTCGAGCTTCGTCGATTCATCGACAGGCAGTCCTTCGCTCTTGCAGATCTCGTCAAATCTCTGCGGAACGTCGTGGGCCGGCTCGTATGACTTTGTGGGTCGCAGGAATCTGCGAAATGAAAAATGCACTCAGTAACGAACTCTTATTTATTTAATCTTATTATTTATCTTAAAACTATCTATCCGTACAAAAATATATTAATTTAATTTAAAAAGTATATACATGTTTTTTTATACATTTTTAAAATGTTTAATAAATTTTTTTTATTTTTGTAGTTTACGACATCGACAATAACGAAGAATGATTAATAGCTTCGTCGGTCGAGCGTCGACAGAATTACAATTTTTCGGCGCGTTGACAACTCGCGCCTAAACTTTTCGCAACTCTCAAAAGTGGCAAACCAGAGACTTTGCCAGTCCCAGGAGGCTGCGAAACGAAAAATTAATCCGCGCACTCTCAGCTCTCGGCTTAACAAATTTTTGTCTTATAAAATATCTCAAGAAAAAAAAAATAAGACAAAAATATTAAATAAAAAATGTTCGTCGATATGAAGCAGTTCGTGACTTTGAGTGATTCTTAAAAGTGAAAAAGATTGTTTAGTCTCTTGGTCCCTGAAGTGTAGATTTTGCAGCTCGCAGAACGCTGCGAAATGAAAAATTAATTCGGCTTCAAAAATGCTTGTCCTTACGATTATCCCCCAAATAAAAAAAAGCATTAGAACATCTCATAAAAACGTTCGTCTATATAAAGTAGTTCGTAACGTCAACAGCAACGAGGAATGCTTAATTGCTTCGTTCGCCGAGCATCGACGGAATGACAATTTCTCGTCGCGTTGCATAACTCGCGCCTAAACTTTTCGTAATTCTTAAAAGTGAAGAAAAAAAAAAGATTGTTCGGTCTGGTGGGCGGTAAGGTGGAGAGCGCGAGGGAGGGGGTAAAGCGGCGAGCGTAGAGAGATCGATGCCCGAGCCGGCCGTTGCCGTCCGGTGCTGCCCCCTTGCAGTATTTTCCGGAAGTTGCACCAGTCATCGTTCAGGGGTGGATCGTCGGATTTTCGAGCCACGTACAGAGCGGATCTCCGCCCACCGGGAACTTCGACGTTTCATTCGATCGGCCCGAGCGAAAGATCTCTTTTTAGGAAAATCTAAAAAGAGGCGACGATTAACGACGAAGAAATTAGTTCGATTCGTGTGCAGGGAGGGGGGGGGGGTGTTTGAGGAGGGGGAAAGACGAGTCTGTGGTCTCCGGAGGTGTCTGTAAGGCTTCTCCGTCTGCGAAGCTCGATCGAAGCTGCGGAGAAGCGCGACTGTCCGAGGCGATCGGAAGCTTCCGTGACAATTACAAGGACAGGCAAACTCATGTGCGTTCCGTCCTGCCACGCTCGAGCGAGCGGCCGCCTCGCTAGTTTCACCGACGAATTGTCATTGGTAATTCGATCAGGAAATATTTTAAATCGCGAGGTCCAAAGAGATATATATTCTTTTTATTGTAAATTGTAAGTTTGCGAGACGATCCAGCACGAGATGAAAGCTGCAGGTCGGAGGTAAATCTGGACCCGTCGACCCCAGATCGGGCAACTCGGTTTGGGAAAAATTATTGTTTGTAAACAAACGACTGATTGATTAACGAAAATATTGGACGAGACAAGTCGGTGAAAGAGTTGTGTACATTTCTACATTCTTCCCGAACTGTACGTAAAATTATTATCTAGGATGTACACGGATACGAAGCAGAGGAATCGAGTCTGCGTACGATCGAGCTCCGTCGGAGCATCGAACGATCGTAATCAAGGTCTCAGCAAAAACAAACGAATGATTGACCAACGAAAATATTGGATAAGACAAGTCGGTGAAAGAGTTGTGTACATTTCTACATTCTTCCCGAACTGTGCGATAAATTATAATCTAGGATGTGCACGGATACGAAGCAGGGGAATCGAGTCTGCGTACAATCGAGCTTCGTCGGAGCATCGAACGACCGTAATCAAGGTCTCAGCAAAAACAAACGACTGATTGGCCAACGAAAATATTGGATAAGACAAGTCGGTGAAAGAGTAGTGTACGTTTCTACATTCTTCGCGAATCATGGAACAAATCGTCGTCTATGATGTACACGGATAGGAATCAGAGGAATCGACTTTGCGTTCGATCGAGCTCCGTCGGAGCATTGAACGATCGTAATCAAGGTCTCAGGAAAAACAAACGACCGATTGACCATCGAAAGTATTGGGTAAGACAAATCCGTCAAAGAGTTGTGTACAAAGAGTTGGTCAAAGAGTTGAGTTGGGAACATTGTTCCCGAACCGTGCGATAAATTATAATCTAGGATGTGCACGGATACGAAGCAGGGAAATCGAGTCTGCGTACGATCGAGCTCCGTCGGAGGATCGAGCGATCGCAGCCAAGGTCTCGGTTGGTAAGCTAGCAGTCTGTCGTCAACGTCCAATAAATATTCATCGGTGTGACGAATGTGGAGCGTTGGAAATATCGGCGTTTAGCCGCGTGAGATCGATCTTTGGAAAGGCGTGCAACTATACACTGTATTACGAGAAAGGCGTGTGTATGCGCGCGGCTTTGCTCGGTTGCATCGTCCGAGTCCTTGCTTAGATTTTTGCGCTTCTCTCGCTCGCTCCCTCTGGCGCTCGGCCCCAGCACAAACACGGTTTCTCCGGTGAAACCTTGTACTCGCAAGTTGAATTTTACGCTGCAATTTTACCATTGCCGCTTTCGATTCTGCGCTCTTTTTTTCCCCCCACGTTTTACTATTTTCATTCCGAACGAAGGTCGCGCATGACATCGCGATCGAACGCGAGCACAAAATTCGAGTTCTAACTCGAGCGAAGCGTCGATTTCGAACTTAGGGTACGAAAAGTATTTTAATTTCGAACTTCGAACTATCAAGGAATTTCGTCCAACGAACAATTTGCATCGCGACGATTTCAAACCGGAAAAATAAAAGAGGACAGTAAACTCGAAGTTTACTCGCATTTCGCCTTCTAGTTGCAGTTACGTCACTTTAGCGGCAGCGTCGGCGAGGGAAACACACAGCGAGGAGAGAGCTCAGGCTCAGCGAGGAGTGACAAAGACTCGGCAAGTGCGCGCGCGACGGAGATAAAGAAATAGGGACGTAAAAAAAAAAAAGTAATAAAAAAGAAAATCTCTAAAACACGAATTCGCGGAGCTCGTGCCACGGGCTCTCCGAGGCTCTCGGTGCGTCCCTGCCAGCTGTCAAACCTCCGCCAGGTGCTCGGGGGTGAAGTGTCGCGGGCAGAAGTCGCAAACGATTCGGCGACGAGGGAGGGCAGGGGGGGGGGGGACAGACGAAACGAAGAGCAATATGGCCGCAGTGTTCCCTGCGAGCTTGCCAGTGGCGCGTCGTTCCGCGACCAATCCGTCGTCGCGCTCCCAACACTGACGAGAGAAACGTTTCTTATTTCCCACCCAAAGACCGAAGTCGCCCGTCCGCGCTCGCAAAGTATCTCGGCCAGTGGAGTGAACACTTTTTGTCGAAAAAATAAAATCTAAAAAATCAAAAACCAAAGAAGCCCGAAAAAAAAAAAAGAAAAGCGAAGAACAAAAAAATTAAACCAAAAAGGAAATCGTCTCACCCTCTCGCAGCGAGAGACTTGCCGTCCCACTCGAATTTTCTCACAAGGACGCGAGTTCTTCTCGTCTTGATCTTCAGTGTGCGCTCGAAGCTCGCTAGCGGTGTCCGCTGGATAGCGATGGTGCGATGAGAAACATAGAAATATGTGTTTTCGTTAATCGTCGGTCACGCTCGTCGACGACAAAGTCGCGTCGTATATATAATGTGAACGGAGTGAACCGTCGATAGGTCGCAGAATACTCACGGCATTGGGAATTAACATCGAGCCCCGAAGACATTGGAGCATAGAGCCATGCCTGATGAGGGCGGCCATCTTGTCGATACTGCGAGATCGGCATTGGCGCGGTGATCCGCCGCGCCGCGTCGCTTCGCTCGCTCGCCTCTGACATTGGCTCGCGTCGCGACCGTGTGCTGGCGCTGTTGGGCACGTTCGGCGCGCGCGCGCGCTCGCCACTCGCCTCTGTGTTTTGTGTTCCGCGACGGATATTTCCCCCCTGTGTCCGCCTGTCCGCCATTTTACAGTCGCCATTGAGAGGTGAAAAACCCTCCTAAATGTATCACGGATAACGTGTTCCCGGAGGTGATAACCCGCGGCAAAACCGCCCTCGCACCGAAATACCAGCTTCGAAGCTGACGAGAAAATCAACGACTAAAACGCCCGAGTGTGCCGCACGTTAAGTCGGCGAAGAAAAAACCGCGGGTTCCGATATGAGTTTCGTGCTTTTCCACTAAAAGAAGAAGAAAAAAATAATCGTTGATAATACAAAAACGTAAACGGGTTGAGAACGGCGAGAGAGGAAGGAGTAAAAAAAACGTGTATCTGTGTGTACACTTCGTACCCGCGAAATTGTCCTCGGTGGGAGGGGATCGTCGAGATAACGTCGAGCCTAAGGTTGTTGTGTCTTTTTATTAAGTTCCATTAATTTTTCTCCTTTTTTTTTTATTTTTCTTTTCTGGTGTTAATTCGCGCATCGTCGTCGTCGCCCACCGTGCGTTTCCGAGTGTTCCGAACGGATCTCGTGGGTAAAACTATACCGACGATGGAGAATAAGCCATGACGCACCCGTCCCATCAGACGAACGGCGCCAGCTTGGAGGACTGCCACACGAATTTCTTCGCGCTGGTGAGCCGTTTTTTTTTTTTTTTTAAGTATCTGTTGTTTGTCTCGCCGTGCAGCGTTTGTTCGACGATCGGAAAATGAAGCTCGACGAAGCTCGACTTTCGACCATCGTCGACTGCAACATTTTTATACTTTGCGCTGCGGAGCCGAGAGAGGGCAAAGGGGGCAACGGGAACGCACGGAGAGACGTAAAAGCCGCCTAGGCGAGTCGAGAGAGTTTTATCCTTTGCGGAGAGCCTCTGCGGAATGAGCTCGTAGAGTTCGACACGAAATCGCGCCCCCCCCCCCATCTCCCCCTGCGAATGAGCGCCACGGAGAAACAATCATCCCCTTACTGATTAAAAAAAATTGTTAATTCAATACACCGGGAAGTTTTTATGCAAAAACTGGAACGTTATGTTCAAATTTACGATCGTGGTGAAAAATTAATGGTGAAATTTAAAGTAAATTGTAGGAATTTGACATTCAAATTTGAAGTAAACTAATGGAATTTTGCAGTGAAGTTTAAAGTAAATTATTGCAATTAAAGTAATTTTGTAGTAAAATCAATGTGGATTCTTAAAGCTAAAGTGTTTCTAAAGTTTTTAAAATGTTTTCATCGCGATTGGAAATGAAACTTAACGTGTCAGTTTGTGCTCAAAAACTTCCCATACGAATGCATCAAATATCATGCGAATTTTTTTTACACCGAGCTGCTGACTCGAGCTCTGTTTAGCCGAAAGATTCTGGAGATAAGGGAGGAGGAAAAAAAAGTGTGTCCTCGATTTTTTTTTCGGTGATCGAAACTCTTCGACGTTTCGATATGTGCATCGAGAGACGCGCATCGAAACACCCCGATTCTAATTCTCTGTAAAAAAAATTTGTCTGAAATTTAATGCACTTGTAACGGAAGTTTTTAATCTAACGATCTAAAATTTATGTGTGGTACACAAAAAAACTTTCGAGGTACTTTGCCTTAAACAATTTACATTAATTTTACTGTGAAATTACATCGATTCCAATAACTCACTTTAAATTTCACTGCAAAACGTACATTCGATTATTGGTCACGATGTAGTACATTAAATTTAGCGAATGGCTTTTCGCACAAACACTTCCAGTCCGCTGCATTAAATTAACAATTTTCCAAACAGCGAATGCAACCAAGTTTCAGTGGCGAACCGAGAGTCGGTGGGAGAGACGTCTCTCCTACGCGCGCACGGATTGTGTTGGGGTCTCGTAAGGCTATGTGCGGCAATGCTCGAACCGTATTACCGCTCGAGTGTCGTAGCGCTCCGAATGTCAACCGTGACGTCACACGACAACACGGCCGGGAGCGTCAGATAAAAAAGAATTTATCTACATTATCGACAAAGAATAATCTCGTTTCGACTGCGTGATCTCTCTCGATCCGTCCACGAACGCGACTGCAGATAACAATTTTCTTCGCCTCGAGAAAAAAAAAAAAAAACTTAAATATTTTAAAATATTTTAAATATCAATATAAAAAATACTAAAAAATACGAATATTAAAAATATTCAAAAAGACGGGGCAAGATGGAGTTTTTGTCGTCAACAATTGACGAGGCGAGGAAAAAGAAAAAAAAAAAACAACTATCGACGCTTCGATAACGAAAATCACGAAGCAAGGAGAAAAAAAAACAAGAAGTGAAACGCGTTTTACAAGCATCGGAATTAGCTGTCCGCTCGCAATGATTGTGCGACGAGTGCAGCCGCTTAGCTCTCGGGAGTTTTATACATAAGCGAAGGAAGAAGGCGCGCGCGAAGTTTAACCTCGGGAGTAGCGTAACGGTGAGCCAGTTTCCTTCGGCTCTCTCACGCGGCCGACCTGGTGGAGGCCGGACGAGCAAGACACCAGTGAGCGAGAGCGAGACAGCCACAGAGACAGAGAGAAAAGACAACCACAACCGTTTGAGACCTCGATTCGCTTTATTTCATCGGCAAAAAAATATCTCCTTCCAAATCGAATTAAAATTTTTAATCGACCCAAAAAAAAAACATGTATACGTATATACATGTATATATATATATATATATATATGCAGGTACTGTAATTTTTGTAACTTACTCTCCGTAAAACCAATAATAATAACCTTCTTTTAATTTGAATATTTTCCAAAACCCATGTCCATTGTGATGTTTTTCTCCGAGCGATAAGCTTAATCCTCGTGAATCCCCGATCGGGACGAGGCGACTGGAGGCTCGGCGCGTACGTTAGCGGGCTAGAGATAAGCAGAATGAGAGAATCCTCTCACGATTCGTGAGCGCGACGAAGAAACACCGCGAGAACGAAACAAAAAAAAACACATATATATATACATACATATATATATGTATATATATGCATGTATGTTTATGTATGTATGTGTTATATATATAATATGTATTTTATATATAATATATATATGTATGTGTGTGTGGCGGTGCGCACGTTGCTTACGGTGTGGAAGCTGACGCAGATAGAGAAAGAGAGAAAGATTGAGAGAGAGAGCGGGATAGAGACTAGCCTCACTCTCTCGCGGTCGTCGTACCCTCGACTCGTAACATTCCTTTCGCCTCCACGACTCGCCAGCTCTGCCACACTCGCCTCGTTGTACTATATACTAACGTGATATACTATACCGCCTCTCTTTCTCTCCGTCACTCCCGAACGAGCGAGAACGAAATAAACATCTCTTTCTCTCTCTCTGTCCCTCCTCCTTCGTGTATCTCGCTATTTTTCTTCTCGCTCGGCGTCGCTACGCTGTTGCTCTCCTCGTCGGGAGAGCACCGTCGTCGCGGGTCCGAGAGAGAGTCGCCTGCGTTGCCAAACCTGCAACAACAACATTACCAACCCCTCTGTCTAGCGTCATCTACAGGCGGCGCGAGGCTATTTTTTTTTCTTCTTTTTCTTTTTCCAACGCTCACGCGACTACCGTGGTAACTGTGTCAGGCCTTCGGGCTCGCGAGAATCTCGCGATCGATGCTTCGAATTTTTTATTCTTCCTTTTTTTTTTGCTCTGCGTACGGGCCGGTCGTCGCGAAACGAGAGATCGGTATTTTTGATCGTTCGTTTTCGGGACAGTGGGCGAAAAAATGAGTAAGATGAGATGTGTAAAAAAAATTGATAATAAAATTCGTCAGACCGGTTAATTGTGCGAGCGTGAGTCGAAACTGGAAGAATATTTCAAGGGGAAAGAGAACGATGAAGAAATATTGGGAGGGTTGGCTGTTGCTCGGGCCTGGAGAGCGACACGTGCTTTGTGAGGATTTCTCTTCGTCGAGCCATTGGCCCCTTTGTTTCTTGTTTGCAGCGAAATTGATACGGCGCGGAACAACGTTTATGCCGACGTGGCACGGCGATACAGTGAACAGTACAAAAGTTGCAGGATGCTTTATTATCCGGGTCCATCGGAACCACGTGTGGTCCGATGGTTAAAATAATAATAATAATCAGAACGACTCAACATTTACTACAGAAATATTTTTTAAATACAATTACTACGAAAGGTGGCAAATTATTATTAACGACTGGCGATACTTCGTGGAGCAAAAATGGGGAAGCCAATTAATATATTAACGAATATATGCAAACAAACATTACGACCCACATTGCAATCGACAAAAATGTATCGTTGAAAATTACGATAAAAATAAAAATGTCTATGTTTTAATCAGAAAAACAATTTTACGACTGTGAATAATTTCAACAGACGGAAATCACGAAGACGTTTAGATTAACCTAAATTGGGAATAGTACGATTAAAAAAATGTCAACAATAATTGGAACGACTCAACATTAATGAACGGAAATATTTGTTGAATACTCTTAATACGAAAGGTAGAAAATTATCGAAAACCATCGATACTTTGTGGATAGAAAAAACAATTACGAATACCATTAATATGCCAACGAAATTTAAACGATCCATGTTTTTTAATTGAGGAAAATTAAGTTCGAAATAAAAATATCGATATTCTAAACGAAAGAAATACGACTGTGAATAATTTCAACAGACATAAATCACGAAGACGTTTAGATTAACCTAAATTGGGAATACTACGATATAAAAAATGTTAACAATAATCAGAACGACTCAACATTAATGAACGGAAATATTTGTTGAATACTCTCAGTACGAAAGGCAGAAAATTATCGAAAACCATCGATACTATGTGGATAGAAAAAACAATTACGAATACCATTAATATGCCAACGAAATTTAAACGATCCATGTTTTTTAATTGAGGAAAATTACGTTCGAAATAAAAATATCGATATTCTAAACGAAAGAAATACGACTGCGAATAATTTCAGCAGAAATTACGAGGACTATCAGCGTTTCGACTGTCGAAACGTACGATAATAAAAAAGAATTTAATTTCACGAATTCGAGTGTTAATATCGGCGTGTCCGATTGCGGTGTTCGGGACCGCAGACGATGGGCAATGGCGTTGGAGGTGCGTGCCGGCGATCGAGCCGGTCCTCACCGGGGTTCTCCCGCTCGTTTCCCTCTCGGGGTCTCTCGTGGCGCGTTGTGGCGCGCGTCCTTCCCACGAGCGCGCACCCCGACGCACCGTATAGAATCCCTCTATCTACGCCGTCGCGATGTACCAGCGTCGGCGAGCGCGGCGGGGCCGGAGACGAGGGACTCGTGCATCGATACACATCCTCTCTCTCTCCGCCTCTCTTCCCCGCCCTTCCCCCTCCGGCAGCCCCCGCCGCCGTGCTTCTCTCCTCTCGCGGCGACCCGCGTGACCGTTCCGAAGCACGCCCGATCTCTCTCTCGCTCCGTCCCTTGCGCTCGGCCGAGGCGCACATGCGCCGCGCTAATGTTTTGGCCCCCTCTGTGTCGTCCCTATAACTCGCCGCAAAACCTCTGCGGCTTCACCTCCAATGCACTAACCCTACTTGCTTACTGGCATCCTCGATACGCAATTACAAACGTGCAGTCACAGATCCCTCTACGAATAATCGTTATAAATTTAAGTTTTTTTATTCATTTTTTTTTTTTTTTTAGATTTTTTATTTTATAATTATGGATATATTGAAAATGTGGCTTTCATCTGTAAATGCACTAAATCGACTTGCTTACTGGCATTCTCGATACGCAATTACAAACGTGCAGTCACAGTTTCCTCTACGAATAATCGTTATAAATTTAAGTTTTTTATTTATTTTTTTTATATGACGGTCAGTTTGGGGAGAGTAAACATTTTTTATTTTATAATCATGGATATATTGAAAATTTGGCTTTCATCTGTAAATACACTAAATCGACTTGCTTACTGGCATCCTCGATACACAATTACAAACGTGCAGTCACAGTTTCCTCTGCGAATAATATTTTTTTTTTATATGACGATCAGTTTTGGGAGGGTAAACATTTTTTATTTTATAATTATGAGTATATTGAAAGTTTGGCTTTTATCTGTAATGCACTAACCCTACTTGTTTACTGGCATTCTCGATACG